>VYXF01005091.1:306036-331406 GCA_013397295.1 Polioptila caerulea
AAAAAAAAAAAACAAAAACCAGAAAACCCACAAAAAACTTTAAAAAGAATGGATAAGAAATCTTATCAGAAAATCTCTTTTCAAGATCTCTAATCCATTTTCTTCAGATTTGAGACAGTTCTGCAGTGTAGCTAAGTGGAAGACACAGATAAAGTGGTTAAAGTGCAGGCTTTTAATCAAATCTGAATTTCGAACTAGTAGAAGTTTCCTATCACTATCAATCACATATCTCTAATAGATGAAAAAGAATCAAGTGAATAATATAACATTTGAATCTGAAGCAAACACCTTCCTTCTTATCTTGAATTTAAGGTAGCTCTTCAGTGTCAGCTTGTGTGTACCATTCCCTGCTGGTACAGAACATGGGGTCACACATCACCAAGGTGTGATGAAGGTGCTCTCTGAAGCCCATGCTGAAGCTACCTGGGTGATGATGACCTTGAGGCATCAGGAGGTCAAACCTGCAGGACAATCCCCTGTGCACAAATGACAGCATGTAGGAAGCCTCTTGCACACTGAAATTCATGGCCACAACTAGCCTTCACAGAGCTTGTAGAGAAAAAAAGGCACAAATATGGGATTGGAAGAGACATCCTGGAATGTGGATGATGAAAACCTGACATTAGATGACCCCATGGAGTTACACCAGTGATTTATATAATTCTTTTAATATTACCCTTTACTTACTGGAAGGATCTCAACTTATACACCATATACGTTGCCTTCACAACGGTGCCCATTTTTGGCTTGGACACTTACAAAATAATCTGATACTTTCCCTATAAATAATCTTCCAACATTCCACAGAGTTTCTTCTATTACTTGCTAAGTAAATGATTTTACTGTTGGATTTTTTTCTTGGTTTCTCAAAATCCAGTCCTCAGGATCATCTAATTACCTTTCCATGTAATTGCCTAATGTTTCCCAACCTTGTGTAACACACAGGTATTGAGGGAGCTTTGGCAACAATATCATTGAAGAATAAATGAGAAATCTGATACATGCCGTGGAAAGAGGGGGTGGGCGGGCATTGCCGATGGTGGTGATTGCTGTGTCCCACCCTGAATTCAGATCATAAGAATATCAGCAAGGAGTCTATTCAGTAGCTTTTCCTAAATGCTCAGGCATCCTCTGAACATAAAGCTGTTATGTTTAGGGTCTCCAGAGACCCTTAAGGATTTAACTAAGAAGCAAAACCATTGATATACATTTCCAGTGAAAGGCCAAATATACAATGGAAAACAACTTTCACCACATGAAGCCACTTTAAGATATTAATTTTAAGGCTTAAAAATAAAAGGTAAACATGAGGAAGGGAGATATGCTACAATATTCTTTTTAAAAATGAAAGTGAGGACAAGTCAGATTTAATCATATTCTGTTATTAATGAGAGATATTTTATTGTTAAAAATATCACCATTTTTATAAATTATACACAGAGTTACTGAGATGCCCAGGCCTGTAATAGTTTGCAGAGAGTGGATGTGCATCAGCATAGCACAACAAATAAACAAAATATATAGCACAAAAAATAAACAAAAATGAAAGAGGAAGCAGCAAGGAGTTTTTCTGGGGTGCACAAACCCAGCAAACATATTTTGCCTAGGAAGCCAAAACGCACAAGAAGAGGAAAAGACATTTGAAATGCCCAGCAGGATCCTAGTACGCCACATCAAAGAAATAAAGAAACAGCTCCCGAAATTTATTTTTTGTTCTTTCAAGAAAGAGAGTGCATGCACACAGAGTTTTGTGTGCGTATGCTCTTGGTCAGTCACTCAGCCTGCATTTGCTGTAGCAGGCGAGACGGAGAATAGACACGGGCGCTGCAGCGCATCTCTCACGCAGACGCCAAATACATGTTGGTGTTGTCAATGCAGAGATATGTAAATGTTTTGAGCCTGAATGTCTGCTTCCTGTCAACAGCAAGAATTAGCCAGACAAATATCCGGCAGGCACGGCTGCGCTTTCTTAAGAGTATAAATGTCGTACTACGAAATTTGCTGCTTGCTTTATCGTTGGCCGGTAGCTCTCAAAGCCATTTCTGTGACAAAATGCAAAAGAAAGCACCTTCCCACACCACCACCATACCCTGAAAGCAGTGAGGGTAGTGTGTGGAGGAAGATGATGAGGTAGCTGGCTGAAAAAATAATTCAGGGCCCACAACCGAAAGCATACCTACAAAAGGAAACCCATCACTTTTCCACCACACAGAGATGGCAGTCTTGGCAAGAACTTGCTACTCTACTCCTACACCTTCCTAGGCACCACTTTGTATTTCTGGGGCAGACCCTTCTTCCAGAGGTGACACAGACAGGTGGTGCATTAATGAGAAGATGGCATGTCCATGTATTTCTGCATATAATGCAACTGGAAGATCCTGTACTGGCTATTTCCATTACACTGAATGATACTGTGTTATATGACCCTGAGAGCAGGTTTATTTTTCACTGCTTAAGGACAAGGGTAGGGGGTAACAAGGAGCTCAGGTATAAATTCCCTCACATTCCAGGCTTGGAACCTTTGACAGAAATGGGGATTGCCACTCTCGTCTATTCAGGGGGTGGAACAGCTTCACCCTCCCTAGTGCTCTCTCCTGCACTAGAAGACAATATGAGGTTGCAGCAACAGACAGGGAAGGCATTTGGGAAGAGAAAATCTCCCTAGTCTTCCAGAAATCATACCACTCTGTAATTTCATTTTATTACTTATTTTTTCTTTTTCTTCCCAGATGGTTGGGACAAACGTTGCACATGAAAAAGAAGTAGCCTTTCCTTGCTTGTATCTAGAAACAAGCAGATGGAGCAGATGAAGGATCTCATGCAAAGCATGATGGTGTGACATGATGTGAGACAGACTACAGTACTAGACAGCCCTTTCCCTCCCTTACTCTACACTACATCTAATTAGGATGCCCATTTCACCTTCCTATCAGGGATTTTGTCACTTAGAAAGTCTGCATTTATTGCATCAAGGCTTTGTTTTCTCAGATAACAAAACCTAAGATCTTTCACAATAAAAAGAAAAAAAAGAAAAACAAGTCCAGCAAATCAGGCAATTCCAATCTGAATTCACATATGTGGCACAAGTGCATTGCACCTGTTTAATGGACAACCAACAGAATCAAGCTTCCCTTGCTAAAGTCAACATTTTAGTGTACACTAGGAAAATTAAGAAAAAAGTCATCTTCCAACCAAAAAATAAACTCCACATTTAATAGCTTAAAATGAAGCCACTGAAGACTAAACATCTGGGTTTTTTGGATATTATCCCAGATGCTGCGTGTAGCACCAAAGCTCTTCATCATGGTATCCTCTAAAGAATTTGAGTAAGATCATTCCCCCAGTATACGTTGCTTCTCTGCAGCACATCCCAAAAACAAGCATGTTGCAATAAAATCTCTTTGCTATGTGTGTGGAGATCATACAGCACCACAGCACTTTAGATTTCTTTGGGTTCTCCAGGACTTCACATAATACTCATCACCTATCTGCAGCAGTAGCAACAGCAACCACCCATGTGGACCACAAAAGCCAGTTAAAGAGGGATTATCAGGAACACTTTAATAAATCAGCAGTGTTTCTAGAATTGCCACTGGAGGTCAGTGGGATTTTTTGTTCCTGGACTGCAACAGGCACATCCACAGCACATCAGAGATCTTCCCACCAGCGTTGAACAAAGCAGTATTGCCTGCATGGCAAAGAGCAGTGTCTGAACAGTGTGGTCCTCCCAGAATATTTAGGACTGCTTCTGATCAAGGACAAAAAGCACTAGCAGAGCACTACTGTGTCACTGGTTTTAGTACTAGTTTGGACAGGTGTACTCAGTACAGCACTGCACTTTTGAAAACCCCAGTTCCTGAACAACTTGTTTTGAGATCTCCACTGGTCTCATCTTCCAGGCCAAACCAGCTGTGTTGAGATGCAGCCTGGATTTACTGGGACTGCTGCACAAAGTTCTGTAGCTGGTTCTGTGCAGGTCAGACTGATCAGTGGATACATTTAAGCTCTGCAAACGTCTGAGAAAGAGCGTGTGGAACACGGCCACAGGAAAGCAACTGAACCAGCACAACATTTCATAGGCCAGAGGCACACAGATTATAACTATAGCCAAACTACACAGTGTGAGAGAGCCACACAAAAGACAAAAGTATTGGATAAGGCCGAAACAGAATTAGCCTTAATAGACAGTGCCTCCCTAGAGCTTTTGTGCTCACAGCCAAACAAAACGGTTCTGCACAGGAAGACAAGAACTGCAGACTTCTGGCATGGGTCTCGAGACATAAACAGTATGAGGGACTTGTTCCCATAGTGGAACAAAGAGGTGAAGCAGACCCCCTTGAAACAAATAATTCCTGGCCATCATACCATCCAAACAAGCACAAATAAAATTAAGTGCTTCATTTGAGCTTTCCCTTTATTTTTTAAATGCATAAAGTAGAAAATAATATTTTTAAAAGTTGCTAGCTTTTTTTTTAATTGACCTTCCCCTAATTCCTCTAGCAAATCAGACACAACTGTGTTCTCCCTTTTTTCAGAAATACATTGGTAGGAGGAAGCTCTGTTGTAGACTCTTTTTTATTTCTTTTTTCCCAAACAGCCTTGTCCATATTTTTCCAGCCCTGAGATGATCACTCCTATTCTTGATTTTCCTCCTCTCCCTGCTCCTCTAAGGTGACTTAAGAAAGGAAGACTCATGCACAGGCTAGGAAGATGGCTTGATTAATGACTTTTCCACTCCTGCAAGTAATTTCAAAGGGAGCATTCTATCCAGGGATGACAACAGGGAAGATATTTCCATAAACCCCAGTATGCTTCCTGTAAACACATAAGCATTCCAATGCAGGCAATGAGAGAGTGAAGACTTCATTCTCTAGCAATGCATTTATTTTCCTTTTCTGCTTGCTTTTTCTCCCCATTCTTTCTGTTTTTTTCCATACGTTCCATGTTTTTATCTTTCCTTTACTGTGTTTTATGTATTTCTGTCATTTTCTTCCATCATCTTCTCTTTCCTAGTCTGTTTGTCAAGCTTCTCCAGCCTCCAATTTCCTTTATCTGCTAATTTCAGCAATTAAGATGGAAACAGCAGTTCCCAAAAAAACCCAAACCAACCAAAAAGAGAAAAAAAACCACCAAAAAACAAAAACCATAGCAACCAAAAAAAAAAAAAAGAAAAAAAATCTCAGCTTTTTAAGTTGAAACAAAACTGGACTTTGAAAAAAGGTGAAAAGTAAGCACGAAGCTCTGTTTTGAAATGATAGTGCAACAAAGGAAGAAATTAGGGGGAAAAGTAAAGTGAAAAACTAACCCAAGTTTTCACTTGGAATTCAAGCTTTCTTTTAGTTAAAAAATAAAGTTCTTGTCCAACATGTTTCTGTACTCACTGATTTTATCCATAATGGGGAGTAAACTTGCCAAAATATCATGAGAACCTTACTAGTAATGAAACTTTTAGAGAGAATGCCAGTTTCTAGATAAATCAGAAACAGAAAGTACTAATTATTTAAATGGAAAATTTCTCTCATGAAGGAGTGCAGCCCTCTATCTCAAACAAAACCAGGCCCACAAATTGCTGTACTTATATTTTTAAAGCTGCCTCAGGAGGGGCTTTGTTATCCACACCCTGCAATACACAGGACAGTTTGGTCCTAGGTGAAAGGCAAAGGGCACAGAACAGAGACCCCAAAACCTTCTCTTGATGGATGCTGCAGTTTGAGGTTGTGGCACATTTCAAGTGCAGTTTGAGAAAGCCAGTACTCTGCTGCTGTCACAGATTTTGGGTGCCTGTTGCAGGGATTCCTTGCTGCCATTTGCTTCACAGATACTTGTTTCTGTCCTATAAACACAACTAGGAAACATTCAAGATGAATTTGGGGCCTTGGAAAGTTTCTGAACACACTTAATGGAACTATCTTTTCATTGAAGGAACATGTATTAGAAGATTATTATTTTGCTTCTCAAAGCATGGCTGCTACAGGAGAAAATTTGTTCACCAAAAGACAACTCAGAAGACAGCTCAGCTTCTGAACCTCAGTTTTGCCCAGCTTCAGGTAATGTTGACTTATTTAGGAGACATCCTCTTCTTCATGTGTCAGAGGACATGGAGAGCAGCTCCTTTGTAGGGCACTTCAGAGCCCCAAAGGGAAATTCATCTTCTGAACCACCTCTGAAGGAGCTTCTCTCTGCAGGGTTCATACAGATTCTAGGAAAACCAGTTTTTAAACTGAGAGTTTTGCATTTGCTTCTAAAACTGGACAGGGCAGACATTTCTCTCTGCAAGTGTCACTATTCAGCCTTTATCAAGCTTACAATGTGGAGCAAGATCTTGCCAGCTCATGGCATGTGCCAAAGGGAGAAGAAAAGAAGGGAAAAGGAGGGTGAGACTCTCACACTGGGATTGCACACAGAGGATGGGATGGAGTAGTGAGGCACTCATGCAAGGCACAGCATAGGTGGGTAAAGAAACAAACAAACAAAAAAATCAGGGATACATGCACATTGGATTTTAGTTCTAGTAAATAAAAAGTAGGGCAATGCACCCATTTTTATCACAAGGCTTCACTAATGAGAACACTGCTAATGAGAACACAACATGGACAAAAGCTTCTCTCAAAGCTTTTTCATTCAACACCAAACACTTCCTAGTCAAAATCCAGAAAGACTTCCTAATAGGGATTAGCTCATTTTCATTGTGAGCCAGAGGCCTTTGGAACAGAAATACCAAGTGTTTGGTCAGGAAAAGTAATTTGGGCCAAATATTGTTCTCATTTGTTCTTGGTCTCTCTTTCTCTCCCCTCTCTGTTCTCTCCCAGTGATGATGAAGGGTACGACTGTCACCACTACTTCTTCCTGTTAGCACATAGGAAAGACTCAGGCAAAAGGCTCTTGCTCCATTCCATTCATTGCAGCTGGGTCATGCAGACAAACCACAGCGAGCTGATACAATGAAAAGCTAGTTTTAGCTGGAAAGCATGACTTTTTTTTCCTTTTGCCTTGAATTGTTCTGCTCTTATATAATTTTAAAGCAATATGCTACTACGTGTATTTTTAAGAAGCTGAATAAATTAAACCAACGAATCCTTTTTTCTTGAATTCTTTTTCCCTAAAAAGTAGGCAGAGCATACAAGCATCCATATTATTATATGTATGCATAACTTTTAAATAAAAATAAGAGGTCAAGTTTGGTATGATTTACTATACTGACAACATACCCCCACCAAGTCTGCAGCACTCTAATAAATCCTGAAGTGCTCCCTTAAATTTGCATAATACCCTGTATGTCCTATCACTCAAATCCAAATTGGGATTGATACAGATATCTCAAGGAACAAACAACTCACTGCATAGGCACAGACTACAGCAATAATCATTTTCTGATTATGGCTGATGCCCAAAAGATTAACCAGCTAGTGGACACGGCTATGTACCAAGCAGGCTCAAGTTAATGAGCATTTCATTCATCCTCAATGAGATTCTTTTTAAAATAAAAGTGAAAAAAACCAAGATTGTGGTGGGTTTAACTAAAAGTGGAAAAAAGCATTACAGACTTCAGGTACATCTGCTGAAGTTTATCATCACCATGGGAGATCAAAGCACTTTTCCTAATCTCTTCTTAACTAAAACAATTTAAGCCCATTTTCATTGTTACTTCCCCAGGCTGTACCTTTCAAGGACAGTTCCACTGTTTTTAATCTAAAATACAATAACCTGCTTCATACACAACACACATAAATTTCCAAATCTCCCTGTGCCAGGCAAGGGCAATAAATTGAGAAAAGGACGAGGACAGTAACTTCAGGTGTGCAAAGCCTGTTTCCTAGCAGGGGATCAATAACAGCTGACTGCATTACGGTCAGAGAAACTGGCAGCAGCTTTGCTGTTCTGCTGCTGGAGGTCACTACTACCCTCAGTGCCTGATGAGGTATAAGCCCAGAGTAGAAAGGTGCAGAGATCCCTGAAAGAGCTCCAAACAAGCCAGACTGGTTGCTGAAAGCAATAGAGATGCAGGACCCAGGAAAATGGTCAATGCAGACCCAGGCGAGCACAGCAAGAACCTCACAAATATCTTCACTTCTTCCACAGCTTAAGCAGGACTATTTTTAATTCTTTTTGCCTCACACAGCATAGCTTTACTGGGTACATCCATCTTCCTAACAAAAATAATAATGCTAAAAAAAAATAAAGCACAGGTCTTAGGAGGAGCAGCTGAGGAAGTTGGGGTTGTTTAGCCTGGAGAAAAGGGGGAGGCTCAGGGAAGATCTTACCACTCTATCTAACTAGCTGAAAGGAAGTTACAGGGAGGTGAATGCTGGTGTCTTTGCCCAAATAACAAGAGATAAGACAAGAGGAATGGCCTCAAGTTGTGCCCGGGGAAGTTTAGATGGGATATTAGGAAAATTTTCTTCACTGAAAGGGTTTCCAGACATTGGAACAGGTTTCCCAGGGAAGTGGTTGAGTATCCACTCTTGGAGGTATTTAAAAGATGTGTAGATGTGGCACTTGGGGATATGGTTTAGTGATGGACTTTAATGTGCTGCATTAACAGTTGGATTCAATGATCTTAAAGGTCTTTTCCAAACTAAATGATTCTATGGTTTTATCTCAGTTTCGCCTTTGCAAGGGTTACTCTTTCCTCTCAGAAAGGAAGGATGAGTTGGTCCAGCTCACAGAACTACAACCAAAACTGTGAAATTAAAGACAGAGTTCTCACTAATTGTCCTAGATCCTCAAAGAGGGAATGTTACTTTATCTCCCTTTCTGTTTATCAGTTGAGCTTATCCTTCTTATTCCCTTTACTACACCAATGCTAAGGTCTGCAGACCTTCCTGTAACTTAACCTCTTGCTGCCTTAATTTCTCCTTCTGTAAAATGTAATACATTTACATTCACCTTCTGGCAACCAGATTAAGTAATCCAATTAATCAGTTATCGCACATTTGTAAAGAACTGTAAGCTAGTCAGAAGCAAAGCATTACAGTAACACAAAGTTTTATTGTTATTGTTGTAAAAGTAATCAAAATTCAGAGGGAGAGGGAAGATGCCAGCTGGCAGATAGAATATCCAGTCTCACTTATTGGCAGCAGGACCATTGCTGATTATGCAAACTTGTACTTCCAGTCTTCAACTGGTTAAAGAGCTGTTGTCAGCTTATTTCACAGAAAGCTCCTTGTGGCTCAAAATACTGTCTGATCAGCTTCTTTTCATGGATCCAGGATTCCCAAAAGAAGAAGTCCTTGAGCACATGCTTAGTGTAAAACCAGCATTGAGGTGCTCTGCTTATCAGACTCACAATAAAAAACCTGCTAAACGCAGAAAAGAAGTTTTTTTTCCTCACAAAAATATACACAGAGTATCCATGGCCAAATTTTCTCTTAACAAAACTCATCTCCAAACCTTGCATTTGCACAGAGTTTGTTTCAGCTAAGTATATGCATGTATATACACACTAACATATATAACATGGATCATATATTAGGATTTAAATTTTTTTTAAATAAATAAATAAATTTAAATGAATCTTGTCCTTGGGGTTTGGTGTTGCAGAAAGACTGTAAGACTCTACTAGGCTTTCACTCACTCCTATTCAAGATATCCAAATTACCCAGGTCTAAGGGATATTTTCCAATTTAAAAGGGCCTTCCTGGCTGTCTAAGAAAAAATATGTGGTCAGGGACACAGGAAGACGGATGTGTGGCACAGAACACACCAAGGTAACAAACTCTATATTGGCAAGCATGGACTCCTGTTGAAAGCTGAAAAGTAAGAAAACCTGTGAGGATGTACAACAACTTTTGAAATAGAAGTCTGGAACATTTGGAGCATGGCTGCATCGGCAAAAAGGTAAAAAAAAAGGTTATGAAAAGAGTCAACAAACAGAATCTCCTTCTGGAGTAATTACTCTTCCTGGAATAAGCAATAGTTAATAATGAGAAGCAAACAGCCTCTGAAAAATAAAAATAAAAACACAATTTAGCCGAAGAGAGAAGATGGTTACCACATCCAGGAAGCATTATTAATTAGGACTTCTAAAAGAAGATTTCTCATCTTGAAGGAACTTATTAGCAACTGATTGCTCCAAGGTAGGTTTCAAAACATGGGAAAATAACAATTATAAAATGCTGCTAGCTAGAAAATGACTAAGATGATGAGATCAAAGATTAAATCTTCAGGTTTTTTATTGGCAAATTCCCACCAAAGAGAATGGGAAAACTGGAAACTTCAGCATAATGGAGATATCGATAATTGAGTAGAGAAAGCTACAGGCAAGTCAGACACTGATAACCATTACATAAACACAGTGGAAAACCAAGTTGATCACCAGAGAGCTGTTTCCCCAAATCAGTGCCACTATATGTCCTGAAATGTATTAGACCACCTTACCAGGATGTTAGAGAAACTAACGTTATGAGCAATGTAACTCCTGATAGGTAAAACTAAAAATCTAGCCCGGAAAAACCTGATGCTCTCACTCTTTTAGGAAAAGCAATAGCTAGCAGGTGGCTGAAGGGTCCAACAGAAGATTTGACACCACTAGAGAAATCTAGGCTGACCAGAAGAACAGGGTTCCATGTTCTTAGATCAGATCTCAGGAACTGACACACCTCAGTTTTGTCTATATCACAACTGAAAGGCAATGCAGAAGCTACAGCTGCAAATAGCTCCAGGGAGGCTCATCTGAAAGCCTGCATAAGCAGGGATACCAGCATGAGAAAAAAAACAAGCCAAACTAAATGTTAATTTCTCCAAAATATGTCCTCAAAGAAAAAAGGCAGGAAAACACAGTGTATGAATCAAAGTTGGTCTAAATGAGTCTGATTATTGGTGACAGGGAAAATAGATGACCCACATTAGCATACCTAAGAGAGCAGACTGGATTTCAGAGTCCAGAAGATCGTGTGCCTACCACATTTTCACCTTCAGAACATTTACTGAGAAGCACATCAAGTGGCAAAACAAGCTCATTAACTTAATCAGTTTTTGATGGCATCTGACAGCCTCCATCACCTCTCACTTAAACACTAACAGAGACATCTGAAGGTTGATCAGAAGCTAAACAGACCTTTGTTGTCGCAGACACAGGGGGCCACGGCTGGATTGTTCTTTTCACCAGACAAGAACAGCAAAAACGATTTGTTTTTCAGGTCTTGAAAGACAATGTGAAAAGAATCCCCTTACACTTTGCCCTACCCCAGTAGTAGCCACCTTCCAGCCCCTCCCAATGCCTTGTTGGCCACAGCAGCAAAAAACATAGGTTCCCAGGACTCTGCCACCAGTGACATAGACATCAGGGCCACCACTATTATCATCCAGGCTATTATTAAATGTGCTTACTTGTCACACCTCTGCATCTTTATATGCCATGGATTCCTTTAAAAATAATTACAAGCCATAACATGAGCCATCAAAGTGAAACAATAAAGGGACAGGAGCAAAATATGTTGTTTGTCTTCTGTAGGACACTGCCACAGATTTTGACATGAGGAATGGATAAATGGATACTGTCTAAAATTAGTGTGCCCTTTTAACATGAGGCTGAAGTTCGGTATTCAATGCCAAAATAGCAAAGTCACAGTTAACTATCACATACGTGCCTCAAAACTTTATACCCAGTAATGATAATAACAAACAAGATGCAGAAAGTGATGAGTTAACAAAAACCACAGATCACAAATGAATTTGTAAAGCAGAAAACACGGCAGAATTCACATAAATTGGCATTGGCATGCACATTAAGAGGGATATTCACAAAGACCTATCAGCAAGGTGTTAAGCACTTACTCATTCAAACAAACTCAAAATCTGGCTGTCAAATCCAACACTTAAGACTACAATAAATGTCCTCTTCCCCTTAACAAATTGGCATAGAACAATACCCTTGAAAAATAGATTTGTGGTAATAGTCCCTGTAATTTGTCTTAAAAACAGGATGAAAATACCTAGTTCATTTGCTAAGAACAAAGCCTTACCATCAACCACCAGGCAGCTGGGGAGCATACAAGGCTATCTCTCCTTTGGCATTTCTTTTCTTCAGGAAGAGATAATCTGTGGGTCCTGATAGTGAAAATGCACTAAGACCAGGCCAGGGGTGTCCAAGAGTGAGTTACTCTTTGAGATCACAGGATGTATTCCAGTTAAAGTACATCATCAACATACATTTATTGCCCTTACTCCATTATTATCTATACTCCACAGGATATATCATTGGACCTACAAGCATTTCTGGGGTTCTCTTGCTATAAAAACAAACCCTGGGTTTCTACTGTTGGTAGTTCTTTCATCTGAGATTTCTTGGTATTGGTGACTCATCTCAAACTCAAGAGTTTATTTTCCTAATAATTTTTGATTTGTTGGTGGTTTTCTTTTTTAGTGTTTGGGTTTGGCAAAAGATGAGGCGTGAGGAACAGGAATAAACAAACATAACTAAGCACATAATGCTACCTCTTTGAGTGCTATTTTGAAAGATGACAAAAAGATATGACACTGTGATAATCATTGATTATTTGCATTATATTGTAGAAGAAAGGCTTGCACTATGCTTGGGGCCCACATTGCAAAGCCTTGCAGAGCAAAACAGGAGATATATTTCATGTCTCAGTCAACTATGGATAAAATATGCATGACAATTTCAGCTTGGGAGGCCCAGAAAGGTTATTTATTTTTCCTGTCTGGGAAAGAGTTATTTGTTTGTTTAATTGTACTGTGCCTTTTAATAAGGAATGTTAAGGAATCTTCTGTTGACAGGAAAAACAATACAGTCCAAACCATTTCAGCAAGAATGCCTATTATTCACTAGATAGTATTATGCGTATGACATGCATTGTATTTGTTGCAAACAGGAAAAACATTTGCTGTTTTGCTCAGCTGAACAGAGAACAGCTTCTCACCCATGCTTTATCTATTTTTTTTCAAACACTAAATATTGCATCACTGTGAAATAAATTAATTGACCTGTGCTGTGAATAAATAAATTAAAAAATTCAATATGCTGCTCTGAATTTTCAGCTCATTTCTGCAAGACGGTTTTGCAGTAGCTCTAACATATGAGTTAAGTAAGCCTTTCTGACAGGTGTAAAAGCCTTTCATACCGCTTGCAAGGTTATTCTAGCAAAATATGACAGAAAACGTGGACTAGTCACAATATCATATGTTTCATATCAGCAAGTATCATAACAGAAAGGCTCACTACACCAAATAAAATGTACTATGTGGTAAAACAATGGGTGTGCAGAAATAATGACAGAACAGGCAGGAGCTGGGGCTCTAATTTGGCATATTGCTTTGCCATAGGATTAGCCCAAATGAGACTCATCTGGGAAAAATAAAATAATGAACTTATCCATCAGGAGCATTACCCTTTGCTTGGCTAAGGAAAGAGGAAGCAACATTCATTTATTTGTTTGCTTTTTTAGAGCTGAAATGAACTCATACAAGATTTTGGCACTTTCATATGTACTGCCTTTTGCTGCCATCCTGTTGCACGCGTTTTCTCGAAGGAACTTTATCGATCTCTCTTCCCAGATGTTTCATGTTTGAGGAAGTGTCATAAATCACTGCTGGAGCAGGAGACATTGCTGGCTTTCACCCATACAGTGCTCCAAATCGGAATTCGATTTTGTTTTGCCTAGTTAGCTCACGCCCAACCCTTGGCTCATGTGCCTGTACCCGGCTCATCCTGGTGATACCCTGCGTACTACACAAAGAACATTTTCGTGGCCTTGGCCAAGGGATGCTTTCCGTTGCTATCAAAGCTGGGTGACTCTGCTGAGCCACTCCATTCAACAGAACAGAGAATAAGGGAGAGGAACTATTTTTCTATCATAAGACTGAACAGCTTATGAGCCGAACATCATCTAACTACTCACTTGTGATTTTGGAAAGAGCTCTACCCTGAAAAAAAAGCAGTCTGTGTGGAACTGCAAGCTGGACTTCAACCAGGGTCGCTGTGCTACAAGGCCAGCACTTCATTTGGTATATGATCCAGAAACTTCTGCAGAAGGTTTATGTGAATTACACATTGCCTCATGTTGAGAGTCAGGCAGTTAAGACATACTGTTCTAAACATCCTTGTTCACATGAACTTAAACCACTATTTACTAGCATTCAAGAGAAAAAAATAAATTAAAATTACATCAACACTGATCTAATGCTTCGATTTTTCACTAGAAGAACAGCTGTTTATACCAGTCTGCCTCACATCTGTGAAGGAGCACAACTTATCAGGACAGCTGAGGGATGTAGGGACCAGTACTGAAAACCAGGTTTTAAACTCCCCAAACCTGAACTGACACAAAAAAAAAAAAAGTAATTTTTTTAATGCCTCCCTTAAAAAAAAGCCAAACAAACAAAACAAACCCACAACACCATAACCAGTCTTCAGAGAAAGAAATAAGAACAACAGTATGTATCAACAAACAAAAAACCAACCCACCAGGATATATAAACTAGGGATTAATTGTTTTGCTCTATGACCATCAACAAGGTCTATCCGCTAGCATCTATTTCTAGAACTTCCACATTCAAATTACATCTAATGAGTTTACAGTACAATTTTTAAAGGGTCTCGCCTGAGTCATAAAGACTGAAGCAACCATTAAGGCCCATTTGTTAACAGCTATGATAACTACACTGTCATTACGCTCGCTGTAGGACATTGTGCTACACAAAGGACTAATGTTATTGCACCAGACTAGAAGCGCTTTAAAGTCATCTTGTGCAACTAGTAAGACAGGCAAAACCCATTTTCTGATCGTAAAAAGCATCCTGGAAATTGCCAAAATTCATGCATTAGCATCAACTATACATGCAAAATATGACGTTGTTTTGCCATTTAAGTAGACTGCATTAACCTGCCACGTTTAGCTTTGAAATTTCATAACTATGGTTATCTAAACACCACCCTTACGGTTATTTGCGCATTTAGGTTTGATGATGGTTTTGTCCTCTTAAGGCCTTTTACTTTTTTCATTTGAGGCAGCAAATTTGTCATCCTTTCTTTTTAACAACATTAATTAACATGTTATTTGTATTGTAACTGTTCACAGAGTCTAGACAATGAAACAGTGTCAGCAGATAACTTAGCAAAAGTGATGAAAACTGTGGATCTCTGCTTGAAGCTTGATGGGTAATCAGAACTTATCTACTTGCAATTAAATTGTCACCAGGCTAAAGACTTCAAATTGAAATCTACTGACCAGATTCTGGTCTTAATATATACCTGGTGAACACTGAGGACATGAGAGATTATTCTAATATAGAGCGGTGCAGCTAAAATTGGATTCTGAGGGTTTGTGTCTTCAGCTTTAGAAACTAGGGCTTTTAAAAATGCACATCTAAGATACTGTTAGAAAAAGCAGCTTTATCTCAATCTTAAGGAAATCTTTATGTTCCCACTTATTTATAGAAAATTAAAATGGAGCAATGGCACATCACAGAATCTTGTGGCTATGTCCTGTCAGGCTAGAAGTCAGACAGGAGACCTTTGATAGTTCTTTTGTATCAGAAGGGAGGTGTCTCTGACAGCATTGACTTGAGGTACTGCAAAAGAACTGAATCAAGTTTTGAGAGGACTGCTGGAACGGATAACAACTGCTACCCTACCATACTTTCACCCCAGGAAAAACATGTAGCACTCAAACAGGCTGTGTGAATGTTTCACTTCAACATTTCATCCAAGGTGTTCTCAGAAAGCCTAATGACTTCGAGCCAAAGAAAGCAGAGGTATTGCACAATACGCGGTGGTTTATAGAGACAGGTCAATCACAACATGGCATTCTGCTTTCAATCCACAAGGATGTGAAAGACAACTTAGAATAAACATTTTAAAAGTCAGTCTCTAGAAATACCAGTTAATGATCCATTTATATGCAGTTTTAACTATGATCCTGTGATAACTTTTCTAGATAAGCAGGAAGAATCAGCAGGCTTTTTATATAGACTTAGCAAAAATAGAAAGAAAGAAAATCTTGGTCAAATGTGTATGTTGAAGGTAGAATCTGTATGTTGCATGTTGGTATGCCAGAGAATTAATTATAACAGCATTTGTTTACATGCTTCAGAATAAATAAGGCATCACAACGGGGAACCAGTCCTTGTCCTCTCTTCCTTACAAGTCACTTTATCATTATAATTTTCTAAAAGAATTATTTATAAAACAGTCTCTACAGATATTCATTTGGGGGCATACGCCTAAAGACATAATCATTTAATATACAAATATCTTAATTTAGAGTTAACATTTGGCAGCGTGTTCCTCTTAATGTTCATCTGGTAACCACCAAAATGTCTCAGCTTAAAGAGGGACTTTCATCTGAGGGAGGAGGATGGGAAGTGCATAACATCTAATGTCAGAGCAATGTTTTAATCCTCTTATCAGTCATAAACCTTATGTCTTACAGTGTTTATACTACTTACTGTAGCTATTTAATTTCTAAATCAAAGGCTTTCCCACATCTTATTATGACATTTTCCTACATGCTCCTGCCTGCAAGGTTTCCACTTCTACTTCCCACATACAAGTCAATGTCTTGTAATGCAGTTACAGCTGTGTGCTGGTGGTCAATTCATGTCTGAAAGTTGGATGCTTACATCTTCTGATTAAATTTAACTTCTAGGCTTCTAGGCCAGACCAGTGAACTCCTCACTGCTCTGATTATTTCTAGTCTTGCAGCCTTAGTGCCAGCACAAGCTATGCCAAACTGCTTCAGGCTTTCCTCTGACCAAGTGCTGTCTGCAAGCAGTCCTGGACACGGGCGTGTTCGCTCTCCTGGGCTACGTAACCCAACACTTTGACTCTCCAAGTCACTAATGCTTTTCTCTGCAGCTTGTTCCTAAGGCAGATACAAATACTGCAGGCTCAACAGCAGAATGGGCTGGGAAGTTGCCAAACAAATAGTTCTCCTCTGAAAAATACCCCAATCTATTTAAATTAACACAAAACAATATCATGGTTTGCGCAGATCTTTCACCTCCACATCATAATTTCTAATAAAAGTTGTGACAGAGCCAAGGGAGGCTGAGCAGCCTGAGGGTCAGGACACCCTCAGTGGGGGTGGAAGGGGTCAGGCTGGGTGCAGATTCAGACCCAGAGCTCCAGCCTGAGCTTTCCACCTCTCGGCCAGCTGTCTGGACGGGGTGTTTCTTTCCGTGGTTACTATTAACAGCGCCAAACTAAGAACAGAAGAAATGCAGGTACAGATAAAAAACACTTTACTAGACCAACAGACAGTTGGAAAACACTTTTGCACACACGAGCTTTCCTTCAAATTTCAAAAAGCTTCTGTTTCTCCCCCCACTCTCTTCTCCCCTGCCTCCATTTCTTAAAAATCTTGAGTTCACCCCACTGCAGAGTAGGTTAAGAAATCCTCAAAAAGACTTAACAGATGGGAAACCCCTGTTTCATCCAAGAGTATTAATTCACTGCTAACTGCAGCTGACAGAAAAGTTGGATCTCAAAAGGAAAAAAACCTACTGAAACAGCACTCCAAAAGGACATAGGAAAGTACTAGGCAAAAATCTTATTTCTAACTTTTAAAAGAATTCATGGAAGTGTTCTTCCAGCTGACACTGCCTGCTAATACACTAACTGGCAAAAAAAAAAAGAAAAGAAAATTATTTAGATTAAAAGAAATGTTGCAGAGATTTGGGGGGCTTGAGTCTGAGGGTCTTTGTGATGGCTATCTGTAACTACACCCACTTATAGCTAAAATATTTACAGATGAGAACATTTATGCTTGGGAATGGTCCACGTTCTTGGCTTTTTCATGATAGCCAAGAAAATAGTCTTTTCATTAGTTCAAGTTCTGTATTGACACATGGGCTTTACTATCCAAATAGTAAAAAACACAACTCAGCTGAGCTGCACAGATGTTTTGAACTGGTCTAAAAGGCCAAGCAATGTGGTCAACATCCTATCACCTAAAGTTGTTTCCCTGAGCTCTCAAGTACACATCTGTACTGCATATTTCTTCTTTCACCAATGACATCCAATAAAAAACAACTAGTTTAACATGATTGCCAGTGGATTCTCCAATATTTCACTTAAGTCAAAAAGAAAACAGATTGTTTGTAAAAAAATACAGCTATTTAATGTATCATTGCTTCTTGGACTTGGAAGCTGGGCAGCAGACACACAGAAGTCACTGAAAGCAGGGAATAAAAATGTATTTTGAAAGAGTATATTGATTTTTATTTCTTTTGTAAGGGCATGTGGAATTTTCCCTGGGTGTAATTCAGCTTGCCTTGTCACGGAAACGTTCTCTTTGTGTGTGCAAATTGAGTGTTTATCCTTTCAGCCACTTGGGAGCCGGTGGCTTTGTGCTCCTGGTGCCCCTCGTGCCAGCAGCTGAGTGTGCTTTGCTCATCCATTTCTTACCAGTCTTTCAATACTGTGACACTGGGGCCAAGGTAAAGACAGCCTCTTAGCTGCATGCACTTATGATATCATTGTGTTTCCTTTGTAGTCCTTCAAAAAAGGACAAATGTCAAAGAAGCCCTCTAATTCTCAAAATCTGAACAGTCCCTCCTCATTCTTGGTTTGCAGCCACCACTGGTGCCCACTGGTCTTTCCCAAAGACAGAAAAGGTTTCCAGCAAACACATACATGGGCTTCTTTTGTCTTCCATTTCACAATCCAACCCTCTCCTTTTTTCAACCACTGTGTATTTCTAGGGCAATTTGGTCCTTTTTACTATATGTGTACTATATATTAACTGCACAAGTTTACCGCTCAAGATGTAGGTTTCAAAGGGATTCTCAGGTACCTAAAACCTTGGAAGCTGAGGAAAAAAATGGATTAAAGCAGGCTAATTTGTCTGGCTTCCCATGCCAAAACCATAAAGATGACATAAAAATCAGAGACATAAATGCATGGATAGGTAGTCTGGCTCCAAAAAGAGATGGTTCTTGAGTCCTAACATATGGGAGTGGGAGCAATTTCCACGTGTAATAAGCTCAGCTATTTATTAACATTAAAGCATTTTATAAAGGGGATTTTTTTTTTTTTTGGAGCAAACACACAGTTAAAAAGAAAAAAAGAAAAAAATTAAGAAATTTTCATTTTCCATATTTAACAATGTTTGTTGCCGTAACTATAAAGCATTACTTCTCTTCCTTTATGATAATTTAGAAGGTATTCTATTAAGAGCACAACAATACCAGGAATATATAGAAGGGGAAAATGCCAGCAGTAAATTAAATTATATTCATAAAGGATAGGAACAAATAAGGCATTCTATAATTATAAATATGACCAGATTTTTTCCCCTTAATTTTCAAAAATGTTTAGTATTGGTAATTTTTTTTTTTTCCAATTTTTTGGAAATGCTTAATTAACCTCACAATTTCCCCTTATCCTCCAGTCATTGGAAGCAGCATGTTGACACACAAAAATTATCAGCAAGTACTGAAATGTTTCAGACTGGAAAACAATGTGGAAGCTAGGCTGGTTGTGGGACACTGCCCTAGCCTTTCACCTCTGTTGAGCTGGGAAAAGAAATCTGTCTTAGGTCATAAGTCAAATGGGCTTCGTGATATGAAGGAGTCCCTCAGGAATGCAGACACAGAAATGAGGAATGAGAGAGAAACACACACTAGGACTCATAACCTACTTCTGTATTGCTCTGAGCCAGCTTCGTATTAAAACCTCATACAAGCGAGCTCCTTCCTACCAAATTTAACTTGGATGTATCCTCAAAAATCACTGAAAAAGCTAAGCTTTCAATCTTCAAAATCACACATACAGATATACAAAAAGCTCTTCAACAATTTTTGGACCTAGACCGATCCTTATTCAGCACACTGAGCTCTTGGCATGGAAAATGCAGGCTTAATTCTTCCCATTCCTGCCTGTATAAACAGGCATTTGTGTCCCATGCCCTGTCATGTCCAGTGAGGTGACCCACAGCAATGCCCAGCCACTGCCCTCAGAAGCCTGTGACACAAGCCTGCTCTCCAAAAGTGGGGTTTGAATGTTCAGCCTCATCATTCTTTTCTTTATTTAATTCTGTAAGCCTTCATCTTACTCTCTTGAATCATCCTCCAGGTCAGGTAGTAAAGGAATCTCCTATTTATATCAATCCCCTGCAGCTCAGGACAGCAGTAAAATGCTGGTGTGTGCCAGGAGGATTACCTGAGCAGAGAGGTTTTCACTACAATACTTTTCCTCCCTGCCACAAGCACTAGAAAAGCAAGGCAAATCCTATAATGCTCGCTGGGAGTAGTAGTGACTTTCTGCAGTCCAGCTCAGATAGCTGAAAAGCTTTGGGGCACCAATGACTTTTTCAGGGCTCCCTGAAGTGTTTGATTACTGCACTGCTGCAGCTACAGCTATATATTTATTCCAGTGATAAACACTGAAGTTACTATATAAATTTGCATATGCACACAAGCATATATTAATACATGCATGAAGCAGAGGAAAGAAGCTAGACAATGAGCTATTACAGGTAATATGATAAACACATCCTACTACAGGCTTTGCATTAAAGGACATGTCCAAATACAGTTCTTTTCTCCAGCTCCTGAAGGCCATGCTTAGGCTGGACTTATTGCAACAGAGCTGTAGCAACTGCATTAAAATTGTTTTCTGACAAGTGATAGCACATTTTCACGAGGCTTTACACATGGTCAGAGATTCAACACTGCCATTAAGGAGAACAGTCAGCCAGTAAATATCTTGTGCTGTTCTTCCCTAGCAGGAGTGTAATTACACCCCAGCATACCAAACCGCTCTATCTCGTCCTTGTGACCTTTGTCCTTTAGCAAACCCACAAAGGGAAAAGCTGGTATTCCTGCTCCAAGAGCATCGCATACGAGTTTTAATCTGCTTCAAGATTTCACTGCCCTTAGAAACACTGAACTCTCTTCTGTGTGAACAACCTGACAAGAAGCCAGGCAAAGGGCCACTCGCCGGTCAACAGGAAGTAAGCTGGGACAAAAGGTCCAAGTTGAGGAACGCTTCTCTGGGCTCTCTGTCGATGTGCAGCCTCGGCAGCCTGCACTTGGGGCAGAGCCAGCATAAAAATGTACTCCGGGTAACTGTGGGCTTTGATTAAAAAGCCACAGTGCTTAATAACAAAACCTGACTGGAGAGAAAAGAGGACTGAAAAAGAAAGAGCCAAGCTTATGAAAAATAGCTCATGCCTTCAGGCTCATTTTTAAAATGTGTTTTATTGAATTTTTACCCGATTAAAGGATATTCTTATTCTCTCCTTAGATACTGTCCACTGCTTCATACTGCACATCAATAGATGATGAACCAATGCAAAAGGCTCAGATAAAGCAATCCATAGCCACCGTGTGAATGAGTTCATGTTTCTCTCAGCATCTTGGAAAAATAAGCTCTTGAACTATTTGGAAATCCCATTAAACCCACACATGGATAGAAAATAATGGCATTTCCAGAATGTCTGTATGTGCACTGACACCATGAAATACTAACTACGAGTAGTACAGATGAGTTCCATGAGCACTTCTGAGTTAATAGTTGTGAGAAGGAGAAGCTTGCAGGCAGCCGAAGCCGGTGGCATTGCAAGTACCAGAAGACATTTTTCACTGAAAAATCTCTGAAGTAGGACTTTGAGCAGACATACAAAGGCTCTTTAGAGATCACATCAAGAACTCAAACCAAACACCTTTCCTCACTTGAAATAGCCTTTATGCATACAAAGAATATGTAAATGTGTCTTGTGTGGGAAGATCGGTCTGTAGCTATCCCTGCAATTTTACTGTATGCAGCTTTGGGGGAATCAGATGGATGTTTCTTCTTCCTCTCCCCTCTCACCCTTTTTAAAAAAGGTTATGAATTTCTTTTGCACATAGGGAAAAAATATCCTCAAAATGAGATTTAGCTCAAATAGGACTTTCTAGAACAGGACTGTGTATTCCTCTCCAAGTAATTTTAACTGTATGACTAAAAATTTCAACTGAATTATTAAAAATAGAAAGATTCTATTTCCTTACTGCCAGAAAATTTCTGAGTGCTCTGAAGTCAGCTGGCTCAAAAAAATATTGCTAATAAATAGAAAGAATAAAAATAATTCACAATTTTAAAATCAGCAATACAATTTCTAGTTTCAATTAGGAGACTTTTCCACTACATTATAAGTTATGCTTTTAAGGCCTTAATATTTAAAATGCGGTAATTTTTTTTTTTTTCATAGTTCAGGATGAAACCAAAGTAGCAATACAGGAACTTATTACTATCCATCATCTGTTTTGCTACCTGCTTTGCAAGTTCTCACTTCGTTAAAAATGCAAAGCAGCTTGTTGCTCCTTTGCTGAAAGTAATCTCTCTGGTAAATAGTGTGCTTTTACCCCAATGTCCTGAGATGTGTGTGGACCTGAACAGTCCCTGAGGAGCATGGAGCATGCAAGAACTTGCTGCTTCACAGTAACCTGCACACATGAGTCTTCAGTCTCTCTCTCCTTCCTTTGTCGACCTCACCATATAAACGGCAAGAACAAAAAAAGAGTGGTAAGAAGAGATGAAGAGATTTTGCAACAAAGGTAATCTAATATGATGCTTAGGTCATACTAGGGACATACTTTTAACTAAGCAGGGGAATGACTGCCAGGAAACAGCTTTGAAAAACATATGCTAGAGTTAATAGTGCTAGCAAAGTGACCAATGCAGAGCACCAAAGAGCAGATCTTACTGCAATGAGTGAACAGGAAGGTGGTGCAAACACCAACTACAATAATCTTTCCACTGTTTAGTTTGGAGGTTTGTGTCCTTTTCTGAAAGCCACATTTTATGACCAACTGGTAAATCCAGAGCAGAATAAAAAACAATTACAAGGTTAGACAGCATGAGCTAAGAGGAAAGACTGAAAAACTCAGGGTCCAGTTGCTGGACAAGTCAGAGCAGAGACAGTAAGACAGTAATCTAGCAAATTAACAGTTGCTGCAATGTATAAAGGTAAAACTATGTTTCCTTGTTCTTTGGGAACGGTAGTTCAAAACACAGCAAGGAAAATAGATCAGGTGTCCAAAAAAACCCCAAACCCTGTGGGTAAGGACAGTATGCACTGCCTAGTAATATTTAGGAATCCAAATCATGGAACCTTCTGGGGACAGGACGTAGGAACATCTGTAGAAAACAAATCAGCCTGCCTTAAGATCAGGTGGATGGACTAGATAAATTCTTCCCAGTCCTCTCTTCTATAAGTATTATTTTTATGTAGCTTCATATTTCTCTCACTTGGAACTGCAGAATTTATGCTAATATTACAAGGAATATGTCTCACAACAGGTTCATACTTTGAAGCAGTCATTGATAAGTTGAAGCCTGTAATAAATGTTTTGTAACTAATGAAAAGTTATACATATTAAATTATCAGCCGAAGAGAGACTGCATATTTCATTGCAGTATTTTTTCACTTCTAAGGATACCAATATTTTTCTTATGTTAACCTCTGTGAATTAAAAGACAGAGTAGTGTTCAAAAGCTTATGTATGATGTGGATACACAAATCTCAATTTTACATAGAAAAAAAATTGCATAGATATAAATTTTAGGCTATCCAGACAGTCAATTACTACACAGCTGGCACTTCTGTTGCTGTCTGTTACAGTCTGTTTGAAATTACGACCATCTCTCACTGTAAAAGCTTGCAGAAAACTTAACAATGGTTTCTCATTCTTTGTTTTTATTTTCACTGCTCAGTAACAAGACCTGTGGAGGACACTTGCTTCTACCTTCTGGACACAACTTTCTGCAGTCTTGACTGGTAGAAAATAATAAATCTCAAAAGTTCATTATAGAGGTGGGTCTGTCACAGGGCTTTTCCACAGTCATCCTCTCTAGAATTCAGAACTTCAGATTGATTTATTAGGAAAATCTGAAAGATATTCTGAACTACAGTATCTGAAACACAAGGAACACTGATTTACTATTTCCTTCTTTTGTACATTCTGTGTTGTTTTCCTCATTTGTTCGTGTGTTACACTGTCAGGCACATTGGAATTAACCAGAAGATATGACCCAGATGTCAGTGCATTTGTAATGGAAAAAGGCAATTTCAGTGTCTAGTGCTTAATAAAATGTTTGCATGATTTCCTACAGCTGTTATCCATGTGTTATTTCAGGATAGCTGAAACACTGCACTGTTAAAGAACTGAAACAAACACTCAAAACACGCTGAAAATGCAAATCCACAAGTTACTTTAATGTGAGATGTAAGCCTGACAGAGTATTTGGGGCTAGCACTGATAAATAACCACTATGTTATCCTTGCCAGCAGATTCTGGATCCCAAAACCAAAAACCTACTAAACATATGTATTTGCCATACATAATTGTGGCATCCTGATGTAGTCACTGGAATCTCTTTTTCCCCTGAGGTTTAATCATGTTTATTTTTGACACAATGTGGGTTCTTCTTGCACTCTAGAATCTAGAGACAAAATAATAAGTCTGTGTACTAAAACAAAATCATATAGAAATCCTTCCATGGGAACTTCCATTTGATGATTCTAAGGACCACAACTATGTGTAAGTTTCAAAAAATGGTCCTGAAGCTTTAAAAAACCAACTCTCTCTCTTTAAATGTTAAAGAAAGCAGGACTGGCTCGCCCTATGTTATGAACCAGGATGTGACCCTTCTTCATTTCCTATGCCACCTTTGAACACAGAGCTTTTGGCCTGTCTGTCACACAATAGATATGTGAGTTCAACAAGTGTTAAGCTTACCCTAAAAAACAGATGAAAACAAACATCCATGCTTATGAATACACTGCTACTGCACTTGGGTGGCCATCTGCAAGAGAAGAGATGCTGAGACCAAAGTCTTCTCTGGTGTATTTCCAACGACCTCAAGGTTAGATCAAGACCTACTTGCCCATTACACTTACTGATACACATCAGGATTTTTAAATAAAAACATATCTTGGGTGTGAGAGTTCCAGAAACAGATGCACAAAGCCTTAGAAGGGTTTTATACTCAGCATGGTATAACTGAGTGATCCTGACCAGCAAAACACCAGAAAAGCACGTTAATCAAGAGCCAAAAGCCCACATTCTGGATTTTTTTGTTTATCTTAACATAATTTGTTTACATAAACTTTGCACAATATTTTTCAACCCACTGTTCCTTTGGTATTTACTTATCTTCCTAGAAAAAGCTTCCTGCCAAATAAATAATTAGAAAATAGATTTTCCCCTTCCTAATTATTAATTATTGCTGCTTGTAAAAGAAGATATTTAGAGACTTGATAGTCAAAAACAGCCTCCTCTGATCTGTTCATCAGTAGTCCCACAATTTCAGGCCTTTGCACTATTTCAGATAAAAACAGAACATAAAATGATTAGAAAATATAAGGCTTATACAAAGGCAGATGGCTGATAAGATCATTCCAGGTACCAAAAAAAAAAAAAAA
>VYXF01005091.1:331440-464105 GCA_013397295.1 Polioptila caerulea
AAAAAAAAAAAAAAAAGGCCTATTAGAAAGAGGGGAACCAGTTGCATACATCTAGAAGGTGGCTGAGTATTTACTTCTGCAGAGTAAGGAGTAGGACCCAGATCAACAGAGAAACTCTGTGGTATCTAAGAATGATCCTTCCAAGCCCAGAGCTCTGGCTATAATCCGAGGTAAATACTGACAAGTGTCCTGTCATGCTTCAGAGCAGGACACTGGATACCTGACCTTCAAATGCTCTACTGCTGCCAAAAAAATGTTTTTATAAAACTACTGGAAATGAATGTATCAAATCTCCTTCTAATACCTCCATTAGAAGTAATCAATGATGGGAATTTATAGGTTTGCACAGAACTAGTCACTTGCAGGACAACTCACTATGGGTATTCATGACAGAACTTGTTTTTCTTTTTTAAAACACCTTAAATAACCACTGAACAGACACCTTTAAAACAGGTTTCATTGTTCGAAAAGTGTTGGCCTATCAATAACAAAATAACACACCCTCAAAACCAGCTGCTACACATTCCATTCATCAGTCTTTTGGTTGCTTATGTCAAACATTGACAGGTTTAATGTATTGAGAGATAGGAGCTTGTCCTTGGCTTTGTCAGGAGGGAGGAAATGCTGGCTGAGCACCAGCTCACAGCACACATGCTGAAAAGGCTCCAGACTAAACTGGGGCCTTGAAAAAACTCATCCTTTCATGCCCTGGGATCACCCCACAGACACCAGAGGAGGCACAGATGTGTGTGCATGTCACCCCGAGCAAGAACAAAAATAGCAGTCCCTGAACTTTTTTTTGGATGCACTTTGGGCAATGCAACAGTAACAGACAAAAGCCTCAGGTACTAGATACTGGGCAATTCTGAATCTCCCCTAGGCTTTAAAAAAAGCCAAAATAAGGAAGTTTATACAAACACATATACCAGAATGTTCTGCACTAACACAAAGCAAATAGCCCCTGCAAATGTAAGCATACCCTAAGCAGACAAATAGTGCGGCTAGTTTCAATTTTGTGGGTAATTCTGAACCACGGAAAGAAAGTGCAGGTATATTCAGAAAACACATGTGTCCTAAAAAGAGCAAGTGGTAGAACCTGTTGCCTGATGAGACAACTGGCAGAGGAGAGAGCTGAAGACAACAGGAACAAATGTGGAGGGCTGTTGTTCTGAAATATTCCCATGATTTAAGGAAATGAAAGGTATTTGTGATGCTGAATGAAGATCTCTGCTTCCCAATGACAGTTTTGTACACAGCGCTTAGGAAGCCATTTGATCACAGCTAGCACTGGAATTTTGTCCTGTCTTGCAGGGCCCCTGAAACAAATGTGTTTACCTTGGTAATCTGCTGATTAAAGGAAAACGGGCTGCAAGGCTGAGCTTGAGTTGGATCCTGTTACCCCACAAAACTGGGAGCATCTCCAACAGTCCTCAGGACAGTCCCTGCTTTCCTTGGGACTTCTTCACCACAGCTGCTTCACAGCTTGCTATGAGAATCAGGGCAAGCTCATTCCCATGAACACAGACTCAAGATAATTTGTTTGGGAAAGAAAGGCATCAGCTTCAACCACAAAGACAGCAATCTTTCCTGTAAGTTTGCAACACCCTCTGGTGCAGCAGAACATGTCAGTATTGTATAAGAAATTCAAGACACTTACTTTATTCTATTTGTGGGATGTGTTATTATTAAATTCATGTTGAACACAAGTCTGAGTATATTTTAAATTTTACCAAAAAACCTAGTCATATTCCCATCCTTACACTGGGCACTATTTCCCAGATAGAAAGAAAGGTTATGTTCATACCCTGGTCTTATTCTCCTTCAGCCCAGGAAATACAGTGTCTACATTACTGCAGCATCTGTCTTATGAAAATAGTCTGAGGGAGCTGGGCCTGTTCAGTCTTGAGAACAGACACCTGAGAGAGGACCTCACCAATGTACATCAATATCTAAAGGGTGTGTGCCTAGAGGATGGAGCCAGGCTCTCCTCAGAGAGGATCAAGCAATAGGACAAGAGGCAATGAGCAGAATCTGATGCACAGGAAGTTCCACCCAAACAAGAGGAAGAACTTCTCTATCGTGGAAGTAAAGAACATTGTCCAGAGAGGTTGTGGAGTCTCGCTCACTGGAGATACTCAGGAACCCCCTGGACACAGTCCTGTGCCATGTGCTCTGGGATGGCCCTGCTCGAGCAGGGAGGTTGGCCCAGGTGACCCCACTGTGGTCCCTTCCAACCTGACCCATTCTCTGATTCTGTGAACAGCAGTTTTGGCCACTCAGCTCTAATCTAATTAGAAATACCAACGTTTCACTGAGAAATATCAGTGATGTAGTCAGTGTCAAGGCATATTTCCTGGAAGATTGTCCTGGTTATAGTCCTGGTTATATAAGCAGGACCTACCTTGGCTAAGAGAGGCAATAGTTATTTAGCCAATTCAACTACCCAATTGATACCTTCACCCAGGAGAATAATAAAAAAAGTAAATGTTACTTTCAGGATCCTCCACTTTCTCTGGGTATTATAACGGTTAGAGGGAAAAAACGTCTCATAACAACCAATGACCTGCAAAATCTGCTCTTTCTTTCTATCTACACACCTTCTTTAAAATTCTGTAAAAGGGTATTAACAGTATGTCTCCCACATCCTGGGGGTGCTGGGAGATCAAATGCATCTGAGACTGAGAGGCACTCAGATGCTTCAGTGATGCCAGCTATGGAAGAATCCAAGATAGACAGATAATCCTCCTTTATACCATATGGGGAAACACTGAAGCAAAGAGAAGTTAAGCAACCTGTCACTCAAAAAAAAAATACGTGGAGAGTGCTTCAAGGAGAATTTCATTCCCTCTCCCCAGTACTTCAGGCATTTGGAACAAGTTTCAAGATGAAGAATATTACTGGAAATAACAGCACAGGAGACAAGTGACTAGCAGATTCCCAACTACATAGCCCAGTGCATATAAAACACCCTCTCCACTATCCCATCACTGGTATTAGCATATAGAGCACAAAATGACTGAATGCAGCATGACTGTAAGCATTTGATAGCGATTGTTTAAGTCAGTCAAGAGAAGGGCTGGCTGTCACTTCTAATCCTTTTGTTGGAAAGGTGGCAGCACTAGCTCTGCCTCAATCCTTCTGCAGGATCTTACACCTCTGAGTATGGAGGGCTTGCAACTACCAAACAAGTTTCATGGCAATGTATTAACTAATGACATTGGAAGAATGACTCTTGATTTCCAGTGGCGTTACCTCTGCCTGAGTGGTTTAAAGAAAAGAGTTATCAGCTAAGGAACAGCAATTTAGAAGCCAAAAATGTGGGGACAGAGACGCCCATGGGATTTGTGCGTTAGCTTTGCTTCCAACAGTAGATTAGAAAATCAAATTGAGAGTTACCAAAAAAAAAAAAAAAAAGGCAAGAAATTAAAGATAGACTGATAAGAATTACTGCAAACCCTGCACTTTTGAAATTTAGGTCTAATAAGAACATATTCATGAGTCCAGAGTTTATACTTCCCATGTGTTCATTCCCAACAATTCAACAGCTACACACCTATTGTATTTTCCAAAATAAAACCAGTCATATGTAGTGATTTAAACTACCCATGAAATCAACACTTTAAAGATTTATTGTTTTACTAAGAAAACGTTCAAATGAAAACTCAATGTTTTGCAAAAGTGTTTACAAATCAGAAAAATGTACTGCCATGTCTTTAAAAGAATAAGCATCAATATTTCACCAGATATTTTAGTGCAAATTTCATGAAGCTCAGCCCTCCAGAAATGTCCAGTTTAAAACAATGCATCTTTTTAGAATTATTTGAGCTATAAAAAGCATATATTTATAATATTAGCAGAGAATGTATAGCAATTTGCTATGGCAACACTACTTCAACATTCAATTATACAATTACACAAGAAGGAACTTACTGAAATATGAAGTTTTATGTCTGTCCTTGCATCACATACATATTTAAGCTTTTCCAGGAACATCGACATTCCAGACAATCATTTAAAAGGAAATACAGGTGTCTGATTTTTATTTAGCTATCAAAAGCCTTTCGTTGTGTAACACCATATTCAGCAGTTCTCTTGATTCTCTCTAGGAAAAAACAGAGTGCTGAGCTTGTCAAGTTTAAACTTAAAACAGCAGAGTACCATGACACACTCCTGCTCTCTGATGGCAAATGTGGATGGAATACTGTCCTTCCTCCAAGACTACAATGTGTCTCACACTAATCTAAATAGTACTTTCCATAAACAATGACAACTGTGAAACTCACTGCATTCAAATAGTAATGGAGAAGGACCACAAGGATGTATGGCCACAATAAACTCATTATCAATTCAAGAGCATATCCATGGGAACATATCTGCAACTGTTTATCCATCTGTATTTTTATTTTCAGGAGTCATTGTAGCTATAATTCACATGAGGTTTACTGCTACCTGCTTTTAGTGGATAAATTTGGAATTTTCATAGCACTTCTAGTAGTTTGGATGGCCAGAAATCATTATATTTCCCTATAACTGTGCAACATGGAAAAGGAGGAATCTTCTTTTTGAAACTCAGGTTTACTATACAGCATTTTAAAATGTAGACTTCATTTTTATAATTCAATAATTTTATTTCACTTGACAGGACTCCATGTTTTAGTTTTCTTAACTACATCAATTTACGTAGACTTTTTCTGGTCTAAATGGGTTTTACAAATTCTTTACCTCCTGGAGACAGTTGTAAAGAGTTTTGTGAGATGCACATGAGACAGCAAAGAAAACTCAGAAGGTTTAATCCTAGCTTTGCCCACACTTCCTCCTGAGACTGTGGATAAAAGACAACTTCACCCTCCCTCCTCCAGTAGCTTTGGTTTCCTTGAAAGGATCGCAAAATAGAAATAGACCACCTGTGATGAGATCTTAAATTCATTAAACTCTTATAAGGAATAAAATTTCTCACTATTAATAATTTAGTCCTATTGCTGATCTATTTAAATAGAAACACTGCAAAACCACTTCACATGTCTATTATCTAAAGTGACTAGTAGCCCATTATTTGGGACAGTTCTCCAGTTTGAGCTTACTCAATCTTCCTCTTACGTCCATTAGGACTCTTCTATAATCTCTAAGGTAAAGATTTAAAATGCATGAATTCAGAACATTCTTTCAGAGGACTCCATATTATTACTTTTCCTGCTTAGATTTTATTAGTGGCCTACAGCAATTTTCCTCAGGCCAAGTATTATCATCAGTGCTTTTACACAGCTTGGCCTTTCTTCCTCATCAATCATGGAAACATGGTCCAGAGACAGATCCTTCTCTTTGTCAGGTGGCAGAAAACAAGATTATTTTTCTGTTGCTCATTCTATCAAACATTAAGTCCTGGAGAACTTTCAGATGATAATTTACCAGACTTTTTGCAGAAGAAGTTGGCCAATATATCCTAAGAGACATCATCTCTAATAAAGTATTTGTTCTTTTCAGGTAAAGTTAATTTCATTCCTTCTTTTTGTAGCAGAAAGTACCATTTTAGCTAAGTGATAAGGACATGCTCTTTCCAGGCTTTATTTGCTCATCTGCTGGGACATGGGCTTGGTTTTGTTTGGGTTTTTTCCTACTTGGGTTTGTTTGAGTCTTTTTTCTTATTTTTAAGGTGATTGGTAATGTGTGATGGTACTGTGGTCCCTTTGAAACAGGAGTTCAAACTATAAAATGTAAAAATTATCCAGAGTGCTCTTTTTCATAGAACCATTAAGGTTGAAAAAGTCCTCTGAGATCACCATTAACCCAGGACCATAATATTCACCACTAAATCATGGCCCCAAGCACCACAGTCACTCTGTTTTTTTAACAGCTCAAGAGATGGTGACTCAACCACTACCCTGGGCAGCCTGTTCCAATAGCCAAACACTCTTTCAGTGAAGAATTTTTTTCCAAACATTCAATCTAAACCTCCCCGGTCACAACTTGAGGCAGTTTCCTCTCATCCTGTTGCTTGTTACTTGGGAAGAAACACTTGACTCCACCTTGCTACAACCTCCTTTCAGGTAGTTTTTGAGAGTTAGAAGGTCCCCTCTGAGCCTCAAAGGCTCTCTATTACAGCCAAGATCCTAATTTTTAGAGCCCAAAGCTTTTCTCTTTGCCTTGAAAGCCTCCTGTGTACGGACAAAGCCTCATTTCAGCGTAACATCTCCTCACACTTCAAAGCCTCATGTTCTTCAATTTTAATACCTCATTTGGAGCATCCAAAGATGTATTTTAGGGTGTAAAGTCCTGTTTCTGAGGCCAAAAGATTCATTTGTAGGGTCTAAGCCCATCTATTAACACCCATGGAAGGAAGAGAAGAAATGATGGTTTCATCAAGGTTCAGATGACTAATGACAGAGCAAGCATTTGTTTCATTACTGAGCTGTTAAAGTTTACCTATAACTGACACGTAATATCTAGGACACAGATGATAATAGCAGGTAAAAAAAAATGAGGGAGGGCAGATGTGATAGCTGTGTACAAATATAAGATAGAATGTCATTAGGAAACAGAGAGTCTAATTACTTATTTAACCAACAAAGGGTAGAATAGTAAAGCAGGGCCTCAAAATGTTAAGAAATCATTCCAGAAATAGCACTGATGGAAAAGGAGAGACATGCAAGCTGAGACTTTTGAAAGGTTCATGTCAGGACACCCACATATCAAATGGCAAAAAATCATCAATTTATTAAAATCACCTATGCCCTAAATACTTATTAAATAGGACTTCCTAAGTACATCTAAGAAGTGTCAGACTGGTCTGATTTCATATCAGACCATAAAAATTACTATCAATCTGCCTTTAAATAAAAAACAAAAACCCAACAGCAACAACAAAAATAAAAGCCCAAGAAAAAGCAAACAAAAATGGTTTAAAGGCACTGATATAAAAATCCCAGTTTACAATGTCACTCACACACTTAGCTGGGGTAATGCGTCTTGTTCTGATCGGTTTTGTACCAGCAATTGGTAAACAAACCAGAGGGTTTGTTCACTGATGAACAGTAACATTGAATAGAGGTCAGCAGAAAGTTTTACAAGGAAAGATTGCTGCAGCTCAAATATATCTGTTGAGCTGAGTAAATACAAGGAAAGAGGAGTGCATTTTAACATTGAACTACAATATTGAAGGGTAAGAAGCAAAAACCAAAGAGGGAGATGAATTAATTAGTGTGGTGCCCAGAGGTAGGGGAGGAAGGATAATGAAGAGTAGTGGGATTAAATTAGGAAAAGCAAAATTTAGGCTGAGTATAAAGAAAAAAAAACTTACTAATAATGAGTTTTATTATTTCGGGAATTAGTCTCTCAGGTGAAATGATGGAAACACCTGTCTAAGATTTAGGACTTTTAAATTTAGGTTGCACAAAGGCGTTAATGCATGAAACACGAAGTAGGCACAAAGGCACACACGCTCTGGGGACCAAAACCGTGCTGGTAGGGACAGAGCGAGTGAGTGTGACCACATCCTGCCTCAGCTCCATGGCTACAGCCTAATTACCAACATCCTCTTCAAGAACTGCCCAAAACACAGCCTACACACACGTGGCATCAGCTCTGCTTGGAAGCACTGCCCACGTGGAAAAGAGACGGGCATGTGCACAAGTAGGTGGCTGGCAGGAGTGCCCGGCCCAATGTAATGAACAATGAACAATGTGTTCCAAGCACAGTGGGGTAAGGACACATCAGCACACCTGGTCTTCACTCCCAGTTCCAGTATTGGCTCTCTTTGCCACCCTTCCAGGCCTTCCAGTTAGATGGTAACAGCAAAAGAAATCCATAACCAAAACTGTAGCATTTTGTTCTAAATCAGGTAATTTTGTTTGGAGATTAGCGAGCCCACGCCACACCATTCAGAGGCCAGGCTTGGTGCTCCAGTCACAGCCCTCTGCTTTTGAGCACTTTCTGGAGTCAATAGAGCAGGTCAGAGGAACAGCTGCTATTGCTCCTGCCTCTTCATTTAGTTCATGAAGGCCAAGCAAGCTGGCTAACACCATCATAAAACAAAATAAAGCATCCCTTCAGAAAGGGCTGCAAGATGAAAATGCCATACACTGCAGTTGGCAATCTGATGTCTTGTTTTTAGCACTTTTCCTGGTATCTTAAGTGGGAAGCATCAACCAAAACTGTTCTAACATTTGTTTTTTTTGTTTGCTTTGCGTACCTCACATAAAAGTAAACCACAGCAAAACCCTTGCAGGCAATTCTGAGAGCATCACAACTGGATAAAGAGTTTGTGCTTAATAAAAGGCAGGCTATTCACCCAAGTGAAAAAGAAGGGTTAAACACTGTAGCTTTATCAGGAAATTTGAGGCTTTACACTGGAAGCAATTTGTTCAATGGCTATTTTGACCATAGAACTTCCTAATCTCAGTTCCCATAAAGTTTGGCTTGGAGCCAGCCAGAATGGTTTGTTTCAGCTGCACAGATATCTTCCACAGAGGAAATAAAAGGATTTCAAACCCCGGAGTCATTTCCTCTGGTTCTCGGCTCATTCAGAAAAAATGTCCTTTCGGTCAGTGATATCTCCAACTTAATTCCTGCAGCATGAGTTTAAAAAAAAAAGAAAAAAAGTCTTTGTGGGAAACTTTTTCTGAAGGTTTGGAAGTGTGCCCTATAAGCTCTTTGCCAGTTGGTGTAAAATACCTTCTTTGCTCCCAGAAGTTTGCAAAGAAAAATGTCCTCTTCACTTCTACTTTAACTCTGAGCTCTCCAGAAGTTTTTACTCATCTAGCAGTCCCCATTTAATAATTAAAGGAGGTATTTACACTCATACACACAGATGTGTGAGTTTGCAGAACTATGCATCAAAATAATACACTAAATGTATTTTAATCACAGGGACTGATGCACATGCAGCTTCAGAGGTAGTAATGCAAGCAGAACAAGCAAGCACTAATCAAGTGCAGCAATGTATTTCCCAGAAGTATCATAGACTTTGGGATATTGTAAGCCTCGGTATCTTGCTTTTGAGATTAGCTGACAAACATTTGAAGATTCAGCCCTGAATCTGAAAAGTGATCCAAAAGATCCAAACAGGATATGTTTAAAACAAGCATGCAGACCAGCCAAGTATCAGGAGTGTAATGTCTTCTCCAAGTGAGTGGGATACATACTCCTTGAGGCTGCCACCATCTTAAGCACATAGCCAGGGTTTCCCTGAAATTATGGAGATAACATTTGTGACACGCAATCTCGCTGTAATGATCAAATTCATTCCAAGTGCGTCAGACCCGTGAACACTACCTTTACATTATCATGAAAGGGAGAGGAAGCTTTTCAAAGATATCCTCAGGCCTGTGATATTTCTAAGAGTCCTATAAAGCAAAATACTGAGGTGCAGGGCTCAGGATAAATGGCAGCATTTGTGGGTTCTCTAATAGCGAGCTTGTGCATCCTTTGTCCTAAAATGAACTTTGAAGCACCAGGATGCCCAGGAGCTGACATGTTTCATCAGGAAGATTGATTTTAGTGAAACTCAAAGCCTTTTTCAGTACCATGCTTCAGCATGCATCTAATACTAGCATACACATTCTGAGGTGGCTCTGTCTAACGTTCAGAAAATTCAGAAAGCAGAGTAAATGACACATGCAAAATGGAAACATTAATGAGTTGAACCCTACTGTCAACTTCAAATGTCAGTGCCGATCTTGATAATTAAACTACTCTTTCTAGGAAAGGTTATCACCAGATCAAAATTATAGTTTTAGTTATTATTTATGAATTGAGCCTTGTATAACTTATACTTAAATGCTCAGAATTGTTTCTCCCTGCATTATAATGATTCAAGGTGTCATGAGATGGACTGAGACATCACCTCATAAAGCAGTTCAACACACATACACTCATATTTACATTTATCTCAATATATATCACAAGTCCCTTGATAGCACTACTCTGCAAAGGGCAACTTAAGGCCTTCTCTAGCCTAACTCAGATATTTTCTTATTATGTCTTGAATGGCACAGACTAGACCTTCAACCTGTGGATCTCTACCAGACAGGAGATATTCAATAATATTAGATCTTATTTCTATTTTCTGAAGGAATGAGGGGAGGGAGGGAGAGGTGTGCCTATTCAATTTATAAAATAAATTTTTAAAAGTAAAATAAACAACGAAGCACAATTTTCTATGCGCCAATCCAAACATTTCTGTATTGCAAAGTTCCCTCTATTTTAATCATTATTTACCAGGATAAAATAACAGTGCAGAGATAATGATGAAGCATATAGAAAGAAAGGCATTGGGGAGATTTACAGAACAGATAATTTTTCTGAGGATAAAGTGGACCTACACTGTAAATGTAATGGTACCTTTTTCCCATTCTTTTCTAAAGCTGTATATAAATTCAAACCAAATGTTGACTGGAAATTTTTTCCTCTTTCACATTCCACTCTTCTCTCTTTCAGGAATGCCAAACACAGGAGCTGAGTGTCAGTAAAGATTGTCCAAATTAAAACAAAATTTCTGGTTTCACTTAGCCCTGTGGGTACCATGTGCTTCTACTCTTCCCTAAAATACAGTGGGAACATGGTGCTTTAAAAGTGTAATCTGAAAATCCTATTTTCTTACAAGCTTTATTAATATGAAATGACTCGGTGACAGTCAGAACTTCCATTTAAAATAATAGAAGAACATTTCATAGCCATTCCTCTGCCTTATCCTCACTTCCAAAACACTGAAAGCTCACCTTGCTGGGCTTTTGAAGGTTAATTTGACAAAACCCATTTTGGAGGGTTTTTTTTTTCTTTAATGTGCAAACCTGCAGACATTTCCTAGGCCTCACACTGGCAAACACACAGGTAATTTGCAAGGAGATGAACTGTAACAGAGCCACACTTCACTCCTCCAGCTCCTGCTCCCAAGCATCTCAGCCAACCACCGCAGCTTCCCCCAGACACTCCCGTGCACTCCGATACAGCCAGTCAGGCTGGCTCAGGGTGACTGAGACAGTTGCCCTCTATTTTTCAAGAGCCGGGCTTTTTCTTCAAAGAGCTGCCGTAGAAGCTGTCTTTGAGCTAAAGATCTGCTCAGAAGGGCTGTAGATAGCGTGGTGGAATGTCCCAAGAGCCCTGAGCCAGCACCCAGCCCCAGTGGTCCCAAGGAGAGCAGGGAATGTGTCATTCCTAAAGGGAATGTCCCTTAGTTCTCCCTCCCCAATGCTCCTTGTGGAGGTGCAGCTACTGAGACTATTAAAGCAATTGTATGAAAACACATCCCACAAGATCTGCCTGACTCCAGACTCAGAATATTGGGAGAACTCATCAAAATAAATGCATGCATTCAGGCAGGAATCTTGACCCCACTCCCAAGCAGGCTCGTGCCACAACTCCCGCTGTCATAAAAACTGAGTTCGCTCCACCCTCCGTCCCAAACCTTGGCTGCTCTGGTGGTCAGAAACTCTCACCCATATTTAATCACGGCCTGCTTACTCTCACTTATCCTTGCTGCCAGCATTGTGCACACATTTTTTTCCCTTGCCTAATACCAGACCCTGATTTCTTCATAGACATTCCTATCTTGTTCTGGATTTGTGAATGTTCTTTTACCCTTTCTTCACCAATCCTTCTCTATACTCTTTCGAGTAAGAAGAGCCTCAGCACTTCCAAGAACTAAACTGAGAACATAGGAGCATGAGTTTGGCTGCAAGGAAGAAAAAACAAACTCTAACTTTTGTCTTTAGGGCAGCAAGAAGGGGGCAGGTCAAATAGGCTACCTGGATAGAAAGAAGTGGTAGAAACAACATTATCAAATAGCTCTGAAGAAGAAAACAAAGTGGGATTTAACCAATTTAATATGCCAACTATCATTTCCGTGTTTTGCGCGCAGGATAGCTACACACAAGGGCAGAAGATCCAGGTCTATCAGGGCAGCTTCCAGTTCAAGGCAGGACTCAGGTGGTAAAGCAGGATGTGATCCAGCGCTGGATCTTTCCCACTGAGAGCTGCTGATGTTCTATCTTCTTGCATTCAAAGTGTCCCTTTAGAACTTGGAGCTAACCAGAAGGAAGGAGCAGGTTGGAGTGAGACATTCTCTACAGGCAAGCAGATGGGGAAATTGGAAACCTTTGACAAAATCAGAAGGTGATCACTAGATCTGTCCCTCTTGCAAATGAAACACCAGGCTGGAGTAGTTGAGTGGACATACTGTAATGTTAAGTAACCATGGAGTCACCCAAATGCAGTGCTGACAACACTGAAACATCAGTGGCTCCCAAAGTGTTTTAAGCCTTAAGAAACAAGATGGGTGAACTTAAATACATACTTCAGTCAGAAAACAGTCACAGAAAAACCGTGAAAGCAAGGCAATGAAAGGATCATCTCAACTCCAAGACGTAACACACATGGCAAAGACATGAGCAGGCTGTGCTGGTGGGGTAGAAATGATCAGACAAAGCATGGCAGAGAGTAACACAACCTGCAAGAGCTGAAATGCAGAACTATGCAGAAAAGCAGTAAGTGGAGTGCTCATAGAGGATTTTTATCATCCCTAAACAGATTGGGCAAAATGGGATGTAATGCAAAGATCACATTTTTAGGTGCTGTTTCAGAGAGCAGCTGCTTAGGAAGACCAGAACAGATGCAACTCTTAATTTTAAATGACCACAGAGAAGGTTATAGGATAAATTGACAAAAGTGAACACTAACAAACTGCAACAACAGATGGTATTCACCCTCCCAGTTTGAAAAGAGCTCCAGGATGCAATAACTGACTACACTAAGAAGTGGTGTGCAGGGTTTTTTCCCTAAAACTGACTTTGTACCTGAGAACTGGGAGGTGGCACACATGTTCCTAACATTCTGAAAACACCCTGGGTAAGATCCAGGTATGTAAAGATCTGCAAACTTGATGTCATATCACCAGAATTTACAGAAACAGACTAAAATCATTGGAAATAAAATACATTGAAAGAGTTAACCTGGCTTTTGTAGGTTTGTCTCAGAAATCTATGGGAGTACTTTGAAAAGGTCAACAAGCCCGTGGATAAGGGTGATCTGGCTAATATAGTCTTCTCAGATCTCCAAAAGGCATTTGACAAGGCCCTCACAAAAGACTTCTTAGGAAACTAAGCAGTCATAGCTTAAGAGGGAAAGTTCTTGGGTAAACAATTGGTTAAGAGATAAAAACAGAGGGTAGAGGGCATGATCTTTCAAGGGGGGAGCAGGACCAGTGAACTTCAACAAGGAACTTAGCCAGGATCCATACTGCATAACCCACTTCTAAATGACAAGAAGAGGCTAAGCAGTGAGGTGACAAGATTATTTAGGAGACAAAACAGGAGACACATCTGTGAAGAGCTGCAGAAGAACCTTATTAAAGTAAGCAACTGGGCAATAAACCAGAAGAAGAAATTAAATGGAGATAAATGTAGAGATGCATATGAGAGAAAATTCTGGCTTTATATTATGATGCCCTTTGAAATGTCCATAAAAGTGTCAGCTTCCTATTTGCTCAGAAAGGCAAATTGAATTCCAGGAATTATTACAAAAGAAGCAGAAAGCAAGGCAAAGAACATCCAGCAGAAATATCTACATATGTTTCCCTGTCAGCCCCTCCTTTCCCATAACTTTTGAACTGACTGACCCCATTCAAGCAAATTTGACAGAGGTAGCAATCTCAAACACTTTTAAGTTCCAAAACCTCAATCTCATTACCAGACACTGGTGAAAACACAGCAGAAGTTTGTTAATCCCAGCAGCCTCAGAAGAATTTGCTGCACAGCGTACACAGCTCTCCTTTAAGTGCAACAATTTTACCACTTCTGCAGAGAAAATAGAGCATGGAAGGAAGAACTATGCAATTCTCTCTGATGTAAGAACTCAAATTCACCCAGCTTGATAAATATGCATCCCCAAAACTCAAAGCATATTTAATGTCTGTTCCATTACTTTCTTCTCTAATAACTGTCTACATTAGCAATAAAACCTGTTTCTATTTAAAAAGAAAATTACTAAAAACAATGTGCAACAAATAAACAAAAATTAAACAGTAAAATATTGAGCACGGATTTTTTTTTCCCTTAGTTTTGGGGCTTTTTCTAAAGATATCTTCCATCAATTATGTGGAATTTACCCTGCAATTTACTGTGAGCTGAAGTGACTGACAAGAGCTACCAAGATACCTCAGGCAAACCAGGTCACTGAGACTTTTTCTTGCTGTTTTGTGATTAAAGGCTGACCACAAAAACCTTTACATTCTGCAGAATGGCATGCTTGGTTGGTTAAATATGCAGGCAATTAACATAGAGATAACATGCATTTAAATGGAGGTCCCATTGACCTCCATCTCCTGACTGCAACCTTTGCTCTGAAAGCAGACAGCTTAGCAAAAATATTCAATTAATAAAAGCCATGAAGGGCAACAACTCCATTTCAATTAATTTAAAAATAAATAGTGTTTACTGCTCCGTATTTAATAAGTTAATAAAAACAACAGCACAACTAATATCACAAGCAGAAAAGGAATGTGCCTGAAAGATCTTTATAAAGAGCATATAAAAATACCCAACTCCTTTTCTCCTTTGTTTAGAATAAAACAGAACATTCTATATGTAACGAAATAAAGAAACCCATTGTTTTATACACTTGAGCCCCTTGTTTCTTGCCTCTGCCCATGTCCTATCCCAAGTGTGATGCTACGACTTGCTGCAGTGACTTCCATCCCTCTCTTCAAGCATTCCCCACTGTTTCCATCCTCTACTCTCATATCTATACCTCCCTCCCAAACTCCTTGTGGGCCAAAAGCAGCGCAAGCTATGGTTCCACCAGAGAGGAGCAACCAGTGAATCACTGTAGTTAATTCAGGTAGACCAAAACTAAATCCATCCCACGTTTCTTGTAGCAGGACAACTGAGTGTCCATTCTACATAACTGCCCATTTTCTGAAAATATTTAACTTGGTTCTCTTTGAAAGTCTCAGCCCTGTTTTGCTTTAAACTGGACAATAAGTTGTAAACTTCTCTGTGAATAAAAAATTGACAGCTTGGAGACTGAAATTGGAAACCAAACTAAGAAAATTTAACCATTTGTAATTTTTTATTAAAACTTGTAGTTTGGGGGTCCAGAGAAACCACATATCACACCACTGCCATCTAATGGAAGAAAACATCAGCCAATTATTGGTCCTGGGGAAGACCCAGTCAGACAAAAACTATGTCATCAAGTAGGAGAGTCATTTCTAGCACCCCTTACATGGTCTTCTTTTCTCATCTATAAATTTAGCTCTTCTCAAAACATTCTGGGTTGAAAAAACTCACTAAGTGTTATCCACATGCATGACTATTCTCAGGAGAGCTGAAAGACTGGTTTGATTTGGTTTTTTTGGTTTGTTTTTTTCTGAAGAACTCAGTAATTTAAAGAAATGTCATTTAACTCCATTCAAATCCTAATATTACTTATGGTACCTAAATCGATTGTGGGCCCTGCTCTTTTTCCAAGACCTGGGCTGCAGAGTCCATAGGACAAGGTTGTCTTTTAGTTAATTTTTGGTAGAGTGCAATTGTTTCCTCTACTGTTGATTAGCACCTTGATCTTTAGTGCTCACATACCTGTATATGGCTACCATAGCCTACACAGATGGAACAATGCCCACTGGTTCCTTTCCCAGAAGTGGTGTGGGTGGATTTTTTGATCAGCATTGAGGGAACCACATCTTTATTGCCAGCGGTTATGATTTTTCTCCTGTGTTGCGCATCTATTCCTGTTCAAGCAATCCTACACTAGCTCCAGACAGGCAGCCCTCAGATATCCAGAAAGACAGATGTAATAAAAATGATGGCACAGTCTCTTAGTGTTTCCTAGTATATCCTCTACCAAGAAAGAGAACATTTACTTAATTCACTTGGGTAAGCAAATGCCACTCTTCGAAACAAAAGCAGGGGGTGTGCGGTAATAGGGGAAAAGCGAGCAGTGACCTCTCTGCTGGCAAACCACAGAAGTGAAGTCACGTTGTAATTCACAGATCTGATTCAGAATGGTTCCTGTTGAGTACCCATGTTCAATAAGAGCCTGTCAATTGGATTCATTATCAAATTGTCACTATATCAAGGCAGCACATGTTTTGCATATGCTATATACTCTGAGAGAGCCTAACAGAGTAAGCTCCAGCAAAACTAAGGAGTCCTCCTCCTTAGTTCTCCTCCTGCCTCTGCCCTGGGTTTCTGAAGATTGGCTGCTTGAGACTTTTGAGAAAGTAACTTCTGAACAGAGTACCATCACTTTTAGAAGAGATGAGCTGCCTTCAAGCAACCAGAGGCTGAACAGATTTACTGGTGTTTAGGATGCTGTATCATGGCATCAGAAAAAAAAAGTTTAAGCAAAGTGATTCTTCAGGACAATTGAAAAAGCCAAGGCATTGTAAGGAAGCTTTCAACAAAGCTGGTTATGAGCCACTGTTCAGATAAAAAAAAATTCTCTTCTGTTCATTTCTGTGATATGAAATAGATGTTTCCAAGTGTGCTGAGACCACTAAGAGCCTACTAGCATTACCCAGTCCCAAAATGCATTTCGAGTGCATGCCAAGCTACTGGCAAAGTTTTATACAGACCAATGAATCAAAACATTAATCACTGTGTACAAATGGAAATTTTACTTTTTTATTTCTCTGGAAGGAAACAAAGTTAAACCAATTATTTGTCAGCGATATGGGCCTGCAGATTTTGGAAGCAATAAATTAAGAATAATCACAGATTAGATATGTCACAGAATACTTGAGCATCTTGGGTCTCCTTACAGAAAATATTTGCTAGGCCATGAGTTCATTTATGAAAAGATAATGACCCAGGAAATTTTTTCCTTAATTGCAAAGAAGTCATTTAAGAAAGCGTCTGGGGAACTAATTAGGAAGGAGTTTCCCCTGTAGAGGACCTGGCTTTAAACTTAATAAACAACTTTTAGAGGTCTTGCATGAGACAGAGCACTGTTTAGAGGCAGTCAAGAATTGTTTGCTGAGGTGCAGCTGCAATTTGAAGGCATTGGGGTGGGTATGTCCCTCAGTCCTCACCACAGTGACACACTGGCCAGTGCTGGCATGCTCCAGCTATGATGACTTGCTGGGCACAACTCAATGAATCCCTTCCTGTTTCACTTCAGCAGATGTGAAAAGCATTCAAAAATATGCAGACAGGAGAATCTCTACCTCTAAGCTAAAATGAGATTTTGCAAAACACTTGCACATTTGCCAAGACATAATAATGCCTGCTGGCCAACCCAACAGATGCCAGGAAAATTGCTTTGTTATAATACCTAAACACCCATGAACAAATCATCTGTAAATTCAAGGAGACAACTATTTAGTTATTTTTAATATATATATATATATGCAGCTTTCCCACCCCCTATATAGTTTCTGGTAACTTCTTAAAGTGGTCAGATTTACAGAGCATCATAGCTCATGAGCCCAGAGATCAAACAAGCTTTTATTTGCTAAGCTAGGGTGTGAATTTACACTTCATTTGTGAGGGAACAACCTCATGTTTTTTTAGTTGCAATTCCTTTCACTTCATTTTGATGTATGCCTGCCTTCATGATGTTTAGATGTCTCTTTTCGGTATTTTTTTCTGAAGACTTGACTCTTGGTCTCATGTGGTTCCAAAGTAATATCACTTTTTAATTTAAACTGAAAAAATATTATCTCAACCTTTACTTATAAAACCACAGGAGTAGAAGTAAAAAAATACTGAAGTTTAGAAAATCTCCCAGAAAACAGACTAAAAATCCTCCAAATATTTACAAATCTTGAACAACTAGCCTCATGTTGTCAAAGTTTCTTATCAAACCACACAGCATTGCAAGTTTGCCTTTTTTCCTTTCAGCTGCTTCAAAACGGGGACTTGGTGACACTGTTGAAGACTTTGTCCTTCTATCTCTGGAGATTCAGCTTTGTCAGCTGTCTTGCTAACCTAAAGTGGTACAACTCGGCAAAGTTTGTGCACTCTGTTCAGGAGACCCAGGAACAGAAGGACCAGATCAGTTGTGGCTGCTGCAGTCAGTGGTGAGAGGGATCAGCAGAGCCACAGACAAAACTTGCTGAGCGCCCGCCCCACACTCCGCACGTGTCCGGCTTTCACAAACGCCTCACTGTCAGAGAAGCTGCTGAATTAAAGAATTCCATATTGCTACACTTTTAATAACTTCAGAACTATTATGCCACTGATTACATAATGCTTTGGAGTGGATCAAAAAGGAAAATAAAAAATAAAATGAAAAAAAAGAAATGCTAACAAACAAAGCTAATGCACAAAAAACCAGCACATCTACTGCTACTCTGCCATCGAAAACAGGACTGATTTATTAGCTACACAAGTCTAGAGTTTCAAAATTAAATAAGTCTGTTTTACAAATTATTTACTTTCTACAAGATCCATTTCCCCTTGAAGCACACTGTGCATGCCCTCCTAGTGTGAACAGTTTACAGTCTGTGATCAGGCACAGACCTACTTGTCTGGATTTTTTTCCCTTTCAAAATGGCAATTCTGAGAATCATAAATTACATAGCACAGTTATTGTAATTTGAGCTTATTCCCAATAAATAAAATTTATTAACTAAATAGCTTTCTATGTAGCTGAGCTCTTTCCCACCAGCTTCTTATTTTACATGGACTTGCTTCACATTGCTAGTCACAACCAAACTGTGCCATCTTAAGAATATGAATTTTAAAATATAAAGTAAAAATGAATAATTTTATATAATCACAAATAACCTCCACTCTTCATGGAATATGTCCAGAGAATACTTTGTAAAATTTGAAGCTTTGAAAGTATTTTATCTAACACACATACCAAGGTATATCTACAATACGAATTTAAGCTTTTTTTATCAGAACACCAAAGCAAAAGCCTCCAGCTCATTAAGCTCCAATGCATTAGAGTATTTAGGGATGCTGGTGAGCTTAAGCATATGAGTAGCAACACTGATACAAGGCAGGACAGTCTCCTTTTGTGAGATATGAAACATCATTTTATCATGCCATTCCAATTATCTCCAGCACTTATAGTAAGCCTCCAGTTATTCTGTTTTTGTTACACAAATAAACTCTCAATTTATAAAATAGGTCATGGTAAATTTTATGTCCTGATCTAAAAACAGCAAGGCAACTGGAGAAATAAAATTGTATGTGATATATGGTGGGTTAACACAGATGACCTCATGGCAGTTTTTTTTTACAGTAAACTTACCACAATCCTAACGAGCGCATATCTGCATCACAGTTTTCATATCTCAAAAAGAAATAGATCATTGTTAACACTTCTCAACTAGAAAAATGTCATAATGAAATATGAAAATTATAAACAGAGCCACTCTAGTTCCCCTTGTCACATCAGGCTCACTTCTCTCTTAAGACAAACACTGCTATTCAACATATCAAGTCACCCATGGTTTGAAAAAATATAGATAAAATGAAGAATACACCACCTAAGTATTTGTGTCCTATAAATTACTGTGATTCACAGTATTCACAGGTTTTATTAAAAAAAAAAAAAATCCACAGGTGGAATTTCAGACTTTTAGTCATTCTCCTGTGCTCATTGTCTAAGGTACTAGCAAAATACTCAAAATCATGCAAGCCCCTGATTAAACCAGGAAGCAAATCTGCATGCATGCAATTACAGTGTCTGCAAGGGCAGACGCAGATGACAGTAATTCATACTCTAAGAAATGGGCTTGTGTATTTGGCAGATTAACTGTTCTGTATTCCATTGCTATGAGGTATGGAAACTGTACTGTGAAACAACCATTACTCATTCCCTCAGTTCCGAGCACGTAGGTCTATCAAAGGCAAGCCAGGCTGGAGAGGGTGGGGGGTGAGAGCTGGAAAGAGAAGAGTCTCCACATTTCAGATTAACACTCCTCTTGAATGGTTTCTTTTATTTCATTTCCCCCACTTTTTAAATCAGCAAATACAGTAGGCCCAGAAGGGGAAATGTGCAAGGGAAAGAGGGAGAGAGGGGAGGGAAAGGGAAAAAGCAAAAGCAGCCAAAACTCTCCAACTTGTTCATTAGGGGTTTTGTGTTTGAACATCTGAATGAATCATGTGTCTGTTTTTCATTATTCTCCATATGTATTTGTTCTTTGCTTTGTTCAGAGATTTCTGGCCATGTTGTCATGACTGTGCTTATTTTGTTTTATATATTGTTCTGCAGGGTGATTGTTACTTCTCCTCTCTCTCACTTAGCAGTTATGCCACCAACAAAGAGCAATCTGAAAATGAGAGGTTATGTCAAAAGGTGTCCCTAGCGAACTCCCTTGCAGTCTATATGATTACTTAAGATCTGACTGCTTAATTCAGATCAGGGAGAAATCCTTAGATAACACTGCTCCTTATCATGACAGGAATGCTGTGGGTATCCTTTTAAAAATCTGAGGAATAATAGAGAATGACTTAAAGTACATCACTGAATGTTTTCCTCATTTCTCCAAAAGGAAAGCTAATGCTTCTTGGTAAGCAGTAACCTCTTTTAACTGATCTGCTCTTACATGGAGGTTTTGAAATAATTTCCTTGCTAAATTTAATATTTCTACTTTCAGCTTTACGCTATACCTTGGTCAACACACAAATGACACTGAAATAAATTCTGAAATCACTAAATATGTGATAATTTCTATCATCTCTTTGAATTGAATCCACCCTGCTTCACTGGATACACATCACAGGATGATGTGCGCATTTAACAAGATAATGTTGTACTTGGCAGAAAGTGAGTGAGACCCAAAAGACTGGAAAGAAGCAAAAAATAGTGTGGTTTTTTCCTTTTTGTTTTTTGAATACTGGGTTTTGTTTGGGGGGAAAGGGGGATGGGGGGGTGCAGTTCTTGGTTGTTGTTTTTTGCTGGGTTTTTCTAGGGAATAGATGTAGACTCCACTGTTTCAGAGAGAGTTCCAACTTCTGGAAAAATCTTAGAGCAAATAGTTGTATGAATCCATTCACAGGCCCTCAAAGGTGGCAATTAGTCCTATGCAGCACAGATTCAGAAAGAGTAAAAAACGTCATGTCGTAATTTGTCTAAAAGTATGTAACCAGCCTTATGAATAGCTCAGTATTATATATTTTAGTTAAACCTTGCTTCTCTTTCATCGCTTGAGCAGATAGGAGAAAAAAGTTCTAGCCAAAAATGCTGTGAAGTAGGTGTCAAATTGATTAGCAGATCCAGTTCAAAAAATAAGTTCTCAATGGCTCAGTATTGCAATCCCTGATGTACTGAGAGGGTTTCCTCAAAAGTCTTCCTCAGGTCTGTTATTATTCACTCTTTTCCACATTATCTTGTCCAGTGGATTAGAGAAACCCTTTATTAACTGTGAAGAGGATACTAAAGAGGTAAGTGCTGCAAGCACTCTGGAGGCTTAAGATTATACTCAAATCTTAGTAAATTAAGGAGACCACAGGAAAAAATAGGATAAAATTCAATACAGACAAATGAAAAGCTCTAGCTCTAGGAGGGAATAATCAACAACCCAGAGCAGAGCACACAATAAGGAACGCCTGTCCAGCACCAGTACTGGAAGAGAGTAACAAAACCAGGGGCTGCAGAGAACCTCTCAGCATAAACCAGCACCATTTTTCTCAAGCAACACCTTGTGCCTCAGAGATGCATCTACATTTTAGATACATATAAAATTATTCATATGTATACATCAACAAAGAGGAGAGTCATGTGATCACAGAGAAGACAAATGAACTCCCCCTATACTATTGAAAATTATCAAATTTAGGCCATCTAAAATCCTATGCTCAGCTCCAAGTTCTTCAGGTAAGGAGTGAGCAGATTAGAGAGACCAGCAAAGTGGAATATATCGAGAAATTTAAAACAAATTGCCTTTAAGGAAAAATTTAAAGAACCAGTGTTTAGTCTAAGGAAAAGGTAAGGCAGATGCAGATCAGTCTTCAAATATATATGTTTGCTGCAATAGGGAAAGGAATAAACTGCTCTATGTGTCCACTGGGGATAAGAAAAGAAGCAATAGACTTAAATTGCATCAAGAGAGATTTGGGTTAGACATTAGGAAATGCTTCATTATAGGGAGGAGTGGGAGTGTTATCACAGATTGCCTGAGGAGCTCAAGGAATCTCCACCACTGGAGGCCATTGAGGGAAGGTTACAGAAATACCCCCCAGCAGTGGGTTAGAGCTGATCCTGCCCCAAGGCAGGTCCTGACCTCTTCAGGTCCCTTCTGCTTCTGATTCCTGGGAAGCTTTTTCTGTTTTTTTGGCAGCCTTATTGAAAAGAAAGGAAATCATACCCAGCATCTAAAGCAGTAAAGCATCTATTCTTTTTATGTCATAAAGCATACTGTTAATAAATCCAATTATGTTTATGATCTTTTAATGGCACTACTTGTGTCATAAAGATCCATCTTTGAAAATACAAATAGGTATCTCCGCCCTACAGCGTAATACAGCAGCATGAAAGCAAACTAACAGAAAATACCAACTCATTGTTATATAGCTCCTATTAAAATAATCTTAAAGCTAACTATAATATAAAGAACACCAAACCCAGACTTCTTTTTTTTTTTCCCTCAAAATTCTACCATTCATATTCTTTACAATATTTGCACTTCACATTTTGTGTTTCACAAACAGATCCACTCCTTTCCTTGTTTACCACTGGCAATGGCAGCAAAGGAAGTTCTGCTCACAAGGATATTCCTTTACAAAGCAATAGGAAAAAAAAGAATTAAAAAAAACCCACCAAACTCCAAACACAATGAGGTCTTGTTCCTGGCGTGATATACAAAGAAACACAGAGTGATGTTATCAGAATTCTGCCAGAAGAGTGCCCCAAGGAAATCAAACGCACGTTCAGGCAAAAGCAAATGCACAGCAGTGCAACTTATGACAATGTCCCATGACCAACTGTGTTGGTAGAGTTTTCTAAGGGTAGAACTGCAGTCTTCCAACTTGCTTTTCTCCTGAGTAGCTAATGAATGCTGTTTCTGTCAGGCAATAGATAAAGTCACACACTTCTACAAATCTTAAAAACATCATTGGTACGGGGGGGTGGAATTTTTCTCCGATCTTGTAATTTCCCCAGAATGCTTTTCTGCTACTGCTCTTCACCCTGTATCTGGCCACTCACAAGATAGTCCTAAAGTGCCTTTTATTTTTTCTAACACATAGAGAAATGTTATCCAGAATGAGCTTATTTTCAGGAGAACCCACTCTAGTAGATATCATTACTCCAAAAGTATTCTGTACACCACTAGTGGAAAGCTGCAGAATCATTTTAAGGCACAGTTTCTCCCTCATAGACCCAGTGACACTGCAGACTCATAAATAAGTAACAATTCTAGTCCTGAGATACTACTACACATGTTAGTCAATATTTTCCTCAGCAAATATAGCTACACACACACACAAAACATGCTATATTTAATTTAAAAATATTTTCATACATTAACAGAAAAATTAGGAACATAAAATTGGAAGAGGAATTATTTCTATATCTTTGTATTGCAACTTGTAGATCTATTTGTGTCATAAAAAATATTTTCTTCTTCCATTAGCATATGTCAGGACTTCACAAAAAAATAAAAATTAGACCAGGTTTTCCTTGGGAAACTTTTCCCAAAGGTTTCTCAGTTTTATATAGGAAATCAATTTGCATCACTGATGATATCATTCAAATCAGACAGCACTATGTGGTTAGAAGGTAATTTGCTCTTCTGCCGAAGCAATTTGATACTTGTTCTGATTTGTGATTTTCATTTTGTTTGTTAATGAAAAAAATTAATGAGCAATGTTACTGGAAGCACAACTCAAAGCTTTGGCATTATTAAATATGTTTGTAATATACTGTGCATTATGTTGATTGCACAGTTGGAGCCAAAGCTTTGGCAGTCAAGCCACCAGTCAATCATTCAAACTGATAATGAACTCACAGGGTGGACACTTTGCACGTACCTTTGCACTGATTTGTGTTTTTGTCAAGAATTGCCTTTGTGGATACAATTTTCCCATACCTATGGAGAAAACAAAAATCAGAGGTACAAGTTACTATATTTTAGTAAAGTATGTAGTGATTTTTGCATGCATATATAACACATATCCACGGAAGAGGTCTAGAGCTCTTGAAAAATGTTCATCTGATAATCCAGGAGAGATCCCTTGTGCCACTAGCTCAAACACCTTTAGAGTTCCCCTGAAGAGCACTTGCCACAACCTGGTCCATGCACTGCCAGCATAAATGCCAATCATAGTAAAGAGTCGTGACACTAGTAAAGAGGCTTTTTTGACTAAATTATTTTAGAGTTTGTTTAGTTTAAATACAGATGGACCCCATTCCCTCAGGATTAACAAAAATGGAGGAATTACGGTCACTTTTTACACGCAGGCACTCACAGCAGCGCTCATGTGTGCATCCATGTCCATGTATATACACTCCATCTAGTTTGGATAAACAGAACCTCTGAGGTTTGTGTGCATCTCCCAGCTCTTGCCAAGATGAATGTTTATACTCATTTGAATTTATATCACCTCCCTTAGGTAGCATGGCACTGCACTGCACTTTGATAGACTAAGCACGGTGAAGAGGGAATTCAGGCAGCTACAACTTGTTATATAAGGCAACTAGACCATAAAATAGGTATCTGTGTTTACCTCACAGAGGTTAAGACTAAAAATGCAGACTTAATAGTAAGTATCAAAAAATCCTGGTAAATGATCACAGAAGATAGCATTTATGGATGAACATAAGACATAAGAAGAATAACTAAATTATTTCTCAATTCACTGATACATCTTGGTCTCTGTTGAAGAGAAGTTCCCTTAAAATGCCCTTTCCCATATTTTTTAAAAAAGCATTATTGAAACTCTGATAAATTGGGTTTTCATTTGGAGGACTTTTACATGAAACACAAATTTCTACATCCACAAAGGACATACTATTAAAAAAGAGTTAAGAAAATTACGTCTTCTAATGGCAGAGCAACACCCATGGAAAATAACCAACATCAATTATAAACCATTGAAAGATATGGTAGACAAATTCTTATTTGGTTAATCTTTATTAACAGCAAAATAAATTTGGTGATAGTGACTTCTACTTGAAATTCAAAAACCAGAATGTGGAAAACCTTGCTGCTGTTCCCTTCTCTGCCTTGGGAGAAAATCCATGTCTCCCACCAAGAAAAGAACTCAAGAATTCTAAGGGCAGCTAGAGCAGTGTACCACATATTCAAGGACACACTCTTCTTTGCCGTATGGGTCTGAAAATATACTCAGGAAACCAGTTAAAAGGGGGGGAAACAGGGGAAAAAGGGAAAAATACATACACAACACTGCCACCCCCCCAAAAGAAAAGAAAAAAAGACAGGGAGACAAAGAGGGAATGGTACTGTAACTCAGAATGCAAAAGAGACCCTTGGGTTTCAGTCTGGCATCAAGAAAACACTTAAATACCTCATGAAGGGGAGGACCACCTATGGGAAAGACTGGCAATGGCCTAACTCAACATATTCCTTGATACCAGCAAAAATTTGAGACAAAGTTCTAAGCTGAAGTTTCCATACTGCAAGTGACATGTAGCCTCACTTAGCTTAAGATAAAGAGCACTGTCTCTCTGTCTCTTTACTCTGCTTTTGTGAGGGATGCAAAGTGAGAATTTCACTGTTTTTCCTATCCCTAAGAGCCCACAAAAGAATTTGTTTCCATTTGGCTTTCATTTGAGGAGGAAAAGCATGTTTTGCCTCATTTTGTTTCAATCTGAAACCAGTCTGGAGGAGGAGGAAAAACTGACCTAAGGGTATTAACAATTTGTGTAAACTAAGTCAAGCCCCAATTCAGCTACCTTTTAGGAACTAAAAGAAGTCATAAAAGCCTTCCTCCTCTTCACCTCTCTCCACCCCCCTTTTTTTGCTGACTCTATAGACCAGAAGGATTTTGGACTCTGAAGGTAGGCACAATCCATTGTTCACAGCACAATGACGGGTATATGGGCAGGTAGTTGAGAACCTATTTTGCCATAGCTGGCTCCACTCCAACCAAATACATAACAGGTTTAATGTTAACCATGAGATCACGCTTTTCTAAGCTCAGGTGTTTCCAGAATCGGGACCTTTATACTCACTCATGTTCCACTTCATTTTATAATTCTTCATGGTAGTACCTGAAGTTGACTTTGGCCTCTTAGATATTAGAGCACATGCCTTAAGAAGGCAAAGAAAAATTCAATTAAGTGATTTATGGCTGTTCAGTGGCCCAACCTACCCAGCAGGAAATTTGGCCAGTGTGGTGCATCTTCATTTATTTGGTTTACTTCGTTTTAATATCAAATGCATTAAAACATGCAGAAATACGCCTATCTTGTACAGTAATGTACCTCTGACAGATATATGGAAAAAGAATCCAACAAAAATCATCAGCTAACCCATAACTACCTCAAACAAAACACAACCCCTACCTAAACTTCCGCCAACAAAAACCAACACCCAGCCTCCATTTCAGTCAAGCCACACCCAATGAATTGATACATTGTTTCATCCAAGTCAGGTGAGAGCTAGAAGTTTACCAGCAGAGACAGGTTATTTGTGGTTCCACTGCTTTTATTACAGACTTCACAGAGTTATTTGCTGTGTACTGCGATCCTCCAAACACTTAGTTACACCAGAGATTTTACACAGAATTCTGTTCCGTTCAGGAAATGCTTCTCCCCACATTCAAAGTTATGTGCACACCTTCAGGTTTGCAAAAACAGACATCAGAGGGATGAGAGGCACCACAATAACAAACACTGTTACAGGCAATTAGCCATATGTCGGCGATTTAACCTACTGCTATAAACCCAAAGTGCTACCACGAGAAAGTAATTGGAATTAATTTGGACATTGTTTTACTAAATATTTCAAGTAATTATTCTATAGTAATCAGAACATCAGTTCTGATGAAGAATGTTAGTTTGTGTGCTGCATGAAATCAGGAAGGTATTTTGTTCCTACAAATGCAGTCATATTTCTTTCTCTCATGTGTGAAATGTGCTGTTAAGCTATAGCTCATCTCCAAAGTTGTTTGGCTTTCTTCTTGTTTTACCTTTAATCATGATTTGATTCACCCAGAAGCACAAAAAAAATTATTCAATGGGAATGTTCACAAAAAAAAAGGATAAAATACATCACAAGAGTTTACCTCTTGTTTTCTCATATTTAAATGGAAATTATTACAAAATTCAACAGCCTGCACACCTGTGTTCTACAAACCACTGATATCTTCAATGTAAAGAAATAACAGGTATGGTCTCCTTGTTATGAGAAAATGTGACGACTATTTAATTTTCTCTTGAGTACAGTTCATGGAAGTACTCTTCCAAAGATATTGAAAAAAAAATTCTGATCATAAAAGGATGAGTGTAGAATTGAGTTCACCTCAATGCCACATTACCAACCCCTCAAAATAATGGCTGTATCATTAAGGATAACCTACTGCATCAACGCTATCCAAGGAAATAGACATAATGAATCTGAGACGGCTACCTCAAGAATGTGTCTATTGAGCATCTGAACAGAAATTGCTGTTCAAAACGTTTCCAGACACTCTTCCTGAAGTGATATCTAAACATATAGTAACCACTAACAAAATTGTTCAAGTTTTTAAAATCCTTGTAATTGTTTCCATTAGATTTTGCTTTTAATTCTTTTTTATGTAATAATTTCCGTGGAAAACCAGGTGGTTTCAGATTTTGAAAGAGCTTTCATGTCAGGAGCAACTGCACAGACTAGGACTGCACCACATTAATGAAGAAGCCATGCAATGAAATAGTGACTAGCTGTCTTCATTGTTTCTGATAATACAGAAGGACTGCCCAGAAAATTAGAGTTTAAAATCTGCAGGTTCCAGAATAGAGAGCTACTTGGGGAACTCATTGCCACAGCCCACACTGGTGTCCCAACAGAGACGTCACTACAAAGAGCTGTTGGACAGCTTCTAGGAGGGAAAATCTGTCATAAAATTAAAAGCAAAGACATATTCGTGCCCTGGAAGTCACATACCACCAGAAACTGTGAGAGGATGCCAGAGTAGCATCACATGTTGTCCCTGTTTTAACACCAGGCACCTCCACAGCTGCTGAGACAAATTCCTATCTGGCCCAGCCCAGTCACTCTTACATTCCAAGAAAACTTTCAGTAGGGGTTGGAGATACCTTCTTAAAAACATAACCAATTTTACTTTATCTGGTATATATCAGTGAAACTGTTGAAGTCATCTGACATACGCAATTAAAATTACAAAGGTCACTTAAAAACTCTTCACTTACCAACAGCAGTAACTGATACCATGTCACACAGAGGGTAGAGCTAAGGGGAGAGCTCACAGAGCTCTGCACAGAGAAGCAATCTCCCTGTTCAGTCCTGGCTATAGAGATATGTCAAGAATTACTCTTGAGAGCCCCATCCCATCGCACCCCACATTTTCAGACTACTCAGCACACTCAGGAAAGATGCAAGCAATGCAGAAAAAGCTCTTAATGTATGTACATCAAAGCAGATCACTTTAAGAGCTTTCAGGCAGGCGGTCGATCAGCACTTACACTGCAGACAAAGCCCAACATGATAATTTCCAGGAAGTTATTTGATAACTGCCATTAAAATGGAGGTAGATCCTGAAGGAAACCATTCAGCTGTGAGCGATACCCCTTGTAAGATGCATGAACCTTAACCACAGCCAGCCCCAAACAGGAGAATTTGCTATCTCCAAGTACACAAAGAATTTGAGCCATTTCTCCTCCTCCCTGTGGGAAGCTAGGGTGCAGGGAAGCTAAGTGGACAGCTAGGGTTAGGGGACAAGTGGGATTCAGGTAAGGACTAGCTCAAGGCAGAGGAGCCAGGTGCCACCCACCCCACTGCTGGCAGGCCACATGCCAAGAAAGGAAGCTGGCTGAGCGACAGCTGTGACCAGGAGTTGCTGCATCAAAGAATGGATTTCCTAGGAGGCCAGGCTGGTGGGGGCCACTCAAAGTTTTTAACTTTTCCATGTCGTTATGGGAAACAAAACCTCTGGGATTGGCACAGCATATTCTGTCTTTCAAGCCAACCTTCAGGCTGGCCACAGCTAGTCCTGTAACACAAGATATCTGTGGGACCAGGCAGGATAAACCCCTCACCACTCATCTGACTCTGTGCTGCACAAGCACTGCCATCCTTGTATACAAGGCAATGGGTGCACAGGCATTTACAAAATATAGCTTTCACCCAATTCCAACCACTCCTTGTATGCTTCAAAAAAAAAAGCAAAGTTTGGAATTGAAAGTCAAGTAACCAGTGGTACAGAACTCTTCCTTGCTTAGTAAAAACCGATGGGGTTATCATGTAATTTCCGAGTTCAGAGCTTGATAATTATACCCCTAGCATTTGAGTTCACTCAAGGCCTCAAGCATTGCTCTGAGCACAATCCACCCAACTGAAAACAGTCTGCGTTTCTGGGCATTTAGGTAATGTATGCTTTTATCTTGGGAACTTTTGTACTGGGATGAATTTGACCAGCAGTAATTGGATTTAGATAAGCAACTCTGAGGCTCTCGCATTCTTGTGAATTAATATCTAAATAGCATAACCAGGTTTATTTTGTTTAAAGCAGACTCTATTAGGCAAATCATGGGTTCTGGGAGAAAATAAAGCCCACATTATGAAGAGCTAAAGAATGGAAAGAACTGCTGTTGAATTTCTCGGAGAGACATTTTTCCTGTAATACACTGTGACATGAACTTACAACATCCAATTACACACAAAGGGGAAATTCACTCCAATTTTTTTTTATTATTATTATTTTTGCATGATGATTTCTGGGCATTTCATCTACTGCATGGCATTTTAAATGCTTACATTTTTTCCCCAAAATATACGATATTACTATTCTGTCCCTTAATAAAGACTGAGTTGCTTTGTTGCTCTTTCTCTGTATACTATTTTTTTAATTAAAAAACAGAAGTAAAGAAAAACACAAACCAATAAAAACCTCTGAAAAGTTATGACAAAATTCTAATATTCATACAAAAATACAACAACAAAACACATGCCACTCAGAGCGCCTCACACAGACCAGTGCATGGCTTAGGGAACAAACAGAAGGAGCTACTTGCAAGGAACCGATGGTGTTCTGGACTGACAAGACCATGCTTCTGTAAGAGTTTAACATTTGGATGCTCTGCCTTCTCTAATTACTTTGGTCTGGCTGTCACATTTACAAAAATCATTCCCTCACTCAGTAATATACAAGCTTCTGACTGTCTCTCACAGTATCCTGCTGGACAAAAACGTCCAGCACACAGCTGGATAAACACATCATGCAATGGGTGAGCAACGGGCTCACAGGTTGGGCACAAAGGGTTACAGTGAATGAGGGGACATTTGGCTGGGCATGGTCAATGGTGGGGTTCCACAGGGCTCTATCCTCAGCCCAGGGCTCAAAATCTTCATAAATGGCTCTGACACAGGAATGGAAGGGATACTAAGTTTCCAGAGAATACAAAACTGGGAGGAGCTGTTGTGTCTCTCAAGGGCAGAGAGACTTCCCCAAATCAGAGGACTGTGCAATCACCAGTAGCATGAAGTCTAACAAGGGAAAGTGACAGATTCTGTGCTTGGGACAGGGCAAGCCTGGATGTACAGACAGACTGGGGAGCAAGAGGCTGGAGAGCAGTGCTGAAGGAAGGGATCTGGGGGCCATGGCTGAAGGCAAGTTGAATGTGAGTGAGCAGTGCCCTGGCAGCCAGGAGGGCCAACCCTGTCCCTGGGGGCATCAGGGACCACACCACCAGCCAGGCAGGGGAGGGGATTGTCCCGCTCTGCTCTGCACTGGGGCAGCCTCACCTCAAGTGCTGGGGGCAGTTTTGGGTGCCATAATCTAATAAAAGTATAAAAAGCTAACAGACAGTATCCAAAGGAGCACTGTGAAGATGGTGAGGGGTCTAGAGGGGAAGCCATATGAGGAGTGGCTGAGGTCACTTGGTCTGTTCAGCCTGGGGGAAACTGAGGGGAGACCTCATTGCAGCCTACAACTTCCTCATGAGGAAGAGGAGAGGCAGGCAACGATCTCTTCCCTGTGGTGACCAGTGACAGGACCCGAGGGAATAGCCTGAAGTTGTGTCAGGGGAGGTTTAAGTAAAGGTTCCTCACGCAGGGGATGACTTTGATGATCCTAGTGGGTCTCTCCCAATTCTTCACAGAATATTCTGTGAAGTTAGCAAGCAATTTAGACTAACAACTTGTCCAGGAGTTTCAGAAACATCACAAAAAAAGGGACAGAGGCCTCTTAAATCTTTTGTTTGTACATCTAAACCAGCCTTGGACTTTCAGAAGGGATCCTGAGTCATTAGAACCAAGTTCTAAAAGGGCAGCTCAGCAATTTTGAAACGGAGACCACCTATTTCTGTTCCTAACAGCACAATTAGAAGCCTAGTTTTAAGCAGACAGTAATAAACATTGTAGCATGGGGGTAGAGTGAATTTTCAAGAGAATGAAAGCTGATGAATCACTAAAACAACATATACATATTCAATAGTATCTCCTGGTACACATACTTACTACTAAGGGTGAAGTGATTTTACTCTTACATGGGCCTATCCCACATCCACTGAAAATATATTTTTGAGAACTAGGAGAGAGAAAAAGCTATGAAATCCATAAAATAACTTTGCTATATAACATGTCTATAAACACCATTATTGCTTTAGACAAATAAAATCCAAGATCTTACCATTTTATTGAAGAACAGTTCCATGTTAGGAAGAAAGAACTTAAAAATCTATTTCAGATTATGGATCATGCCATTTACTTTAACACTGCATTTACAGATCATTTTCAGAAATCCCACATTTCAGAAGATGCAAGCACCATTTATCACAGATCACAGGGCTCTAATACTGCCCTGGAAGGCTATGTTGGGTCCTCTGGTGCTCTTTATTGAAGAATAGGGAAAACTTGGAAATTTTAGTAAAGTTCATTTCTTGTAAAATTTCAACAACCTCAAAAAGATAAACCTGTAAATAAACAGGCATGTAAAGAAAAACCTATAAGTAAAAAAATTCCTCTGCTGTAAAAATTCTAGCTGTCCTTTCCAAAGGAAAATCTACTGCTATTAAACCCCAGGAATGTGTCTCTCCTTCACCCTCACTAAAATGAAAGATGTGTCTCACATTAAAGTTTGACAAGACAACACATATTTACCAAGAAAGTGAGAATCATATTTCGTATTCAAACTAATCTGCATTTATATATTTACAGATGAACCTTCACCTCTGGAAAAACAGTCTCATATGAAAGTGTAAAGACAAGAAGGCTTACTGCAATTGTTTTAAGTACTTGGGAAATTAAATCAGGTAAAACAGAAGTTAAAGTAAATGAAACTTAAACAGACACAACATTTGTTGAAATAGTAAGACCTTGAACTTTCAGACCTGTGAGACATATATCATTTTAGTAGTTCACAGGTAACTTTTCCTGTAGCTTTGTCCCTTTCTTTGCCAAAAATCAGAATTTTTTTCAGCATGTAAATGAAATCAAGTGGTTTAATCCACGACTTGCAGAAATCAAAGATAGTTTCTTCATTGCCTTCAGTAGGTACAACCACAGATCCTGCTGACAGTTTATAATAAGGCTATCACACCCTTGTTACCCAGGACAGAATAAAATGCCACTTACTAATGTGGCACTCCCCACAATAGCCTGGCATTTTAAGAGTTTTTCTTCAGCTTGTTGCAAGTAAGACACTTGGCTATTAGCTGCAGTTTCTATTCTAAATGCTGTTTATTCTTAATTAGTGCTATGTATTACATTCATATTAAATCTGTATATTTAAATATTGAAGCTATTTAAGACTATTTAAAAATTGATTACATTATTGTATATCACATTAAAATTATGACATTTATGTTTTTACTTTGATAGAAAGCTATGTTTTTCCCTCACAGTTCTGCCATGACAAATAACCAGTGTTAATAATTAATTAGCAAAATATTCTACAGTTGCTAAATTAAGTATGGAAAACGAAATTCATGCAGAAATTAATAACTATGATTTCATGCAGTTCAGTTCAGTTCTTTTTCTGGGCCATCATTAAATCTTCAATTACTAATTATTCCACATTTTCAAGAATTCAGATGTCTTAAAAAATAAAATGCAACTTTTGTTTGCAGACTCTTAGCAGTGCCTCTAAATTTTCTGTATGACAGGAGGAACTATTGGGAAGACAGTTAAGGGATCAGAAACCCTTCACAGATTGAGATGTGGTTTACTGTAGCCTGTCACAAATTATAATGCCAGGTATACCCTAATTTTCAAATGGCAGGGGATTTATAGAAAGTCCAAATATTTTCTACTATAAAAACGTTGCTTATCAGCATAGGAAATTAAAAAAAATGAAGCAGTTCTTCCGACTGGAAGAAATTCCTTTATCCAACAATTCAAACATTTTAGATATTGTGGAAGTACCCCCCCTCCTCCCCAACGCATCATTCCAAAGTGTAGAATTTATTTGCTTTGTATGTTCTAGCATGCTGTGCTGTCTTTAATCCAATTTCTCATTCACAGTCTTGCTTACTTGCGGAAGATTCATTGTTAAATTACAGTTGGTATGAACCAGCATGCCAGCATACCATGATATTAATCTCTGAAGTGTTCAGTCATTTAACAATAGCCTCATTATTCAAGGGAACTCTGAGCATTGAGTTTGTGAAGATTTTCTGACATTTCACTAAAACAATTTACTCTTTAAAGAATTCAATGACTGCAACATATTGTCATATATATATATGCCTCAATCAGATGGTTCCTCTCTAATAATAGATAAGAAGAGGAATTGAAAAGAAAAGGAATTAGAGATAAAAGCAAGAACTCCAGCTACCACCAGGGACCGTGAACTCAAACTGATAATTTAAAGCTAAAGCATTTCATAGGGTTCACACAGAGGCCACTTGAGTCAAATGTGTGAGTGAGATTTCTTGAGTTCACACAGCTCCCATTTCATTATTTACAAGTTAGAAAAATGCAGGTACTTGGGTTCTCTTTAGAAACAATAGTTTTGAGAGGAACTGTTTCTTCAGTATTTTACATTGCAAAATGCATCATTCGGGAACTACATCATAGAAAATATTCTTTTTCTACAATATATTTATTTTAATCCTTTTATTTCCAGGGCTGGAATGTCACGATTGTATTCATTTTCCAAAGGCTGAACTTTGAAAAAAGTGGCACAGAGACACATATTTTTTTCTGCCTGAAATTTTCAAGAAGAAACAACAAGAGCCTGGATTTGGATTTTTACAATTATGCAGGCAAAAGTTCACACTGCTTACTTAGAACTAGGACAGAATACTTCTGGGTTTGAGTTCCTTTGAATTTTAATTCCATCTAGTATATTTGTAAAAGCAAAGATTTTTTATCCCATTTATTTGTACAACTCTAACATAACGACAGGCTCGGGAGAGTGTGTGAAAACAGATTCGACAAGCTATTTGTTTGTGGTATTTTTAAATACTCATGCACATGTACAATTTCAGGCATGTTGAACTTAAACAGGATGAACGACATTTCTCAAGGTTAAATTGTGTCTGTAGGCTCATAAATTAATGTGCTTGATTGGTGTGGAAAGTCCTTCCTACAGTTTCAACACAGCAAACGAATGCACACAGGACGTACAAGTGCATGTTCCCAGGCAGCCAGGGCTTTGCTTTCCTCAGTGCAAGGCCTAAAACCACCACAGTAATTAGTTTGAAGAAGACAAATCTGCTCTGCCTGGTAATTCACCACAATGTCCAGGTATTCACCAAAACCTTCTCTTGAGTGATAGTTATGTCAACAACTAAATTCAAACTAGGTGAAGCTGCCCCGCATACAATATAGATACACAGTTTAGGAATTAATTTACATAATAATATTTTTTCTGCTTTCAAATCCACCAAAAAGTTGCGAGTGAATGCATCATTAAATGAAGAGTCACCTGATACAAAAAACACATTTACAGGTTCAAAAAGATATTTAGTTTAGAGTCTTTGTCTATTGTATAAATAATTCTTCACTCTTTATTGTCCAAAGACAGATGGACATATTTGAACATATTAGCCTCACTATGTAAGGTGGATAAATATCTTTGGAGGGGGAATGCTTATTAAAAACTTCACTTTGGAGCGGACTCTTGCTTTCCATTTCTGCTGGCTCCAAGGGCTGTCCTAATTTGCACTGATGGAGCAATTGCCTCGTATCTTTAAGTGTTGAAGTTCTACTTTGATAAAACATCAAGAGCCAGGTTGTGCAGCATAACTAGCATGTCCTGTAGCTCTCTGGTCATCAGTCAACACTTCTGAGCCTAAGAAAAACAAGATTTTAGTTAACCAAAATCACAGGCTTTTTGCCAGCTGCTCCCACTGGACACCTTGGCCATGAGTCTTCTACAAAAGAAAAGCCAACACTGACAATTGCTGTGCTCTGCTGTGGTTCAGTTTGTGCCCAAAAACAGCCAACAAGGACCACCAAGGGATGAGGCAAGCCATGGGACACACTAAGGAAATAAACTCTTTATATCCATAGAGTCTTCTGTCCTTAAAAGGACACTTGGTCAGTCCTGCTAGGCAGAACCCTACATGGAAAGCAATAAAGAGATGCATTGTAGCCCATCCTTTCTGAAACACTCATGGGCAGATCTACAGAAAGGCACAAGAATTTAAATATTTTATGTTTCTGCTGAAAATTTTTACCCCAGGAACAAAAGACTCACTGAAAAAACCACAGTAAGCCCATTTTGAAATCTGACCAGTAATGCTGAATTTGGAAGCAATTTAGCTTCAGTTGCTTGGGAGCCCTCAAAAAAAGACTTTTGTATATTACTGGCTGCAGGCATCTTCAAATAAACTAATTAAATAAGATACAATCCTCAAACCATATAAAGACACACATGGAAAATCTGAGACCTCATTCTGAGTTTGGGCATACTTTGAGAGAGAGAGAACCGTGATTCACTGGGATAAATCCATGTCTTCCTGAAACTGGTCAAGGAGCATAGCACTGTCAATTGCTCTTTAATGCACAAGAAAAGGTTATGAAATTAATTTTGACATTAAAAAATTCCAAATAAGTATGAGATCTCCTTTTCTTTTGCTTATATATTTCATATGTGATAGACTCAGGCTGTATTTTCATGCTTCTCCTTAGAGCCATGAGAGAAAGAAACCTACATTTTTATAAGAATTGAAAGCTGAGTTCTCTACCTTATCACATGCCTAAGGAACTAAGGGTTTAAGAAACAAATGCTGTGAAACTAGCAATAAAATTTTGAGGCATAGCAACACCAAGGGCTACGTCTTCATCAAATATTAGTGAACAACCTCAGCTAGGGTAAGAACACTGCTTGACAGTTGCATGGTTTGGGTCCCAGAAAACAATCCCAAGGAAAAAAACAATATAGCAAGGAACAAATCCAGCCTGTGATCTATTCCCCACTTTATAAAAAGAGCTGGATTTAAAGACAGATCAAAACCCCAGTGCTGGCACCCCTCATTTTGTGCGCTATCACACACAAAAATAACAAGTATATCCTATACAGATAAATTATATTCCAGGATATATATTCTGCCAAATATAATCTCCCAAAGGTCCTGGGTTTAAAAATTAGCAACACAAAATTTACAATGATCACCTATAGCAGCAAGCTGCCTGCTTTTTAACATCCCATCAGAAGCACTGAGAGCACAAGACTTATGTAAAAAGGTCACAGTCATTCTTCATGGAGTGAAACACACATTCTACAGAATATTCTGAAGAAACAGGCAAATATTCTGCAAATATTTACAACTGTGAATGACTAAATTCATATCCTAGACAGTCTTGAATGCACCCAATGGCCAGCTTTCATCAACCTAGCACTTGCAGTATCAGACCATATATTTATGCATTCCTGAAACATCTTATTCATCAACAGCATTTGCACTCTTTCCTCCCACTTACTTAGAATTTGGGAGTTTCTGACTCTTTCCCTTTCTGCTGTTCAAGAAAGGAAGTTCTCAAAAGACCAACATCTTGTATAAGAAGCCAAGGCAAAAGAAAAGGTCTGCTCTAGCTACTCACTTCCCATATGCCTTTGCCCTTCGCTTCACTTGGGCTTGCTCCAGAGACCATAGAGATTAAGAGGAAAATCTGTGGATTTGCCTTCTTTTGCAATTTCTGAGAGCCATTAAATGTTACTCTACATGCAACATTCCATTTTGTAAGACAATTTCCTATGTTCAGTTTCTTTTTGATTCCCACATTCTCAGGACAACGGTTTCTTTGTTCAAGCTTCCATGTTTATGGTATGTTATCTTATCTCTGGTTTAGCCTTTAATATTGAGCAGAGTCAGAAAAGAATCATCCTCTTGTTTGAGTTGCAAAGGTTTATGTCTGCTTACATTTTTAAGATACACAAACATACTTTTAAAAGTCTAAGAAAATATACTCTTATTAATGCTGTTATCTGAATGATGATATTTAACACCAGTTGCAGCTTGGTTCCCTTATCTCCCCTGTGAAATAGCTTTTTTTTCTCTAGGATGCTGTCATTTTATTCTCATATCAGAGCTTGAAAAAACTTTCTCCAGCTCTGCAAAGGGAACAGCAAGGTTGGACTAGAAGGAAATTCTCAGAAGTGAAAGCGAAGCAAACTATTACAATGTGTGTGTGAGGGGAGAATTTTCATAGCCTGGGGACCACCCAAAGCTGAGAGAGACTCTTGCTGTCACGGTGAAACTGATTCAGAGAAGAGACACAAAAGAATAAGAGTGGAGAAGGGCAGAAAAATTCAGGCCCTAGTCTGAATTCCAAACTGCACCTGTACATGGTGAGGAACACAAGGGCCCGTCCACACCACAGTCAGTTTTGGAGGATAACGTGGAACCACCTCAGCTGACTTTTACCTGGTCCCGGGTTTCACTGCACATCTCTAAAACCCAGAAGCATCTTCAATAGAGGCTCCTTCAGGAGCTGCACATTGTGAATGTGAAATGCACACTACTGACTCAGTTCTGCATGTTTGCTCTCCATCCAAAAAAAAAAATGCACTTTAAAAATGAAAAAAACAATCATCATTTGTTTAAACCCCAGTGTTCTCCTCAACCTCCTCATGTCCCCCATCCCTGACCTTCTCCCAAAGGCTGATTTCTTGCCCACCTCTAAGATTAGTATGTTCAAGATCTGCTCAATTTTGACAGGGGGAAAAAAAAAAGCCACCTTGAACAGAAAGCCTTTTGAGTCTTCCCATACTTTTGAAGTCTTTGTACTTTTTAATCCCTGCTCTGCCAATTTTGTCTCCTTTCCCCTCCTCCCCTTCAGTGGAAATTTTCTACTCTTTACAAGCCTGGCTCTCTGCAGAAAATTGATTTCCCCTAGGATACAGCCATCCTACTGTTCTATGCATGGTCATTAATGACCATCCTGTTCACCACAGAGACAGACAGACACGGTGGCACTCCTCCCCAGCTCCTAAGCACAGAAAGCACACAGGGAAAAATTGTAACAGCCTCAGAGCTCAACCATACCAAGAGTTCATCGTCCCCAGAAAACACCATAGAAAAATCCCCAAATGAGCTATTACAAGAATAAAACGACTCTTGCTGGTTTCTGTCACTCTTGACTTCCACTGCATTAGATTGAATTTTTTTTAATCTCTCCCAGGTAACAACCATTATGTAGTTTCCTCGCTCCCAGAGGAGGTAGTTCCCTTCCTCCCCCACATGGGAACAAACCCAAATCAGATGTTACTTGGACTCATACAGGTTTCACTTGGGGACTGCCATCAGGCTATCCCAGGACTGAATGCATTTCAGCACAGATTGCACAACCTGCCTGAAGAGGTGAGAAAATACCTGGGTGCTGCACTTATTGGCATTTTAGCTGCTTTGCAAGTAGTGTGCCTGCTGGCTTCATGGTTCCTAGGACATCTGCCATCTCACATCTGACTGCAGCCATGTCCCATCCTTGGAGTGACAGATAATTCTCCCCTTAACTCTTGGTGTCTCTGATGCCAATGGGTACAACAAAATGGCTCTACTCACAAAACTGCTTAAGCCTTCTCTATAAACATATTGTGGATAGACTCTAAATTGACTCCCCATCGCCTCCTTGACCTATGGGGTTCTTGCAAGAACTTCCCTTGGTCCCTGCTTCTAGAGGGAGGTAAAATGGAGGACTCGAAGCCACAAGCTACATTACTAGTTTCAGCAGGACAAAAAAAAATAAGGAAAAATATTAATAAAGCCTAAAGATGGATATAGAGCTGGCTTCTGTGGGTTCTGCTTAGTATTCAGCTTGGTTCCAGTGAATTTACATTAAATAAACAGGAGCAGGGTCTTTAAATCAAAAGGTACATTTTAAACAAAAGAAAACCTTTTCCATGACTGTGATCAGAAAAAAACTCAGCTCTAAAAATTAGTTCTGAAACTGGAAGAGGGCCTTAGCTACTGGACTGCAACTTGATCTGAATAATGTCAACACAGTGAATGCCTGATAGAGCACTTCAGAAAAGCTGGGGTGGGAAACTGCCCAAACCAAGACGTTCATATATAAATCTCACATTGTCCAGCTATGCTTTGTATATTCTGCTGTGATTTCTTCATTTAACTCTCATTGCTGGCTGATATTAACCAAGGAAACCCTCTGCATACAAACAGGACAATCCACCCCACTGTAGGTCCCATAAAATCACACGCTCTGTGGACATTTCCGAATACCTCAACACAATATGGGTGAATTAAGGATAAAGTTTCAAGCCTGAACTCCATAATTTCCTGTCTTTTGCTACTCTACACAGCCCTTTAATGTTACATACATATAATTTCTGTGAGTGTGATTGAATTACCCACCACTCCCGATGCCAGCATTACTGGATTTCTGTGTAACAGGACAGCACGTTTTACTGCTCATACTGTTACTAAATACCATTAGGCAGAGCAGCTGCAGCCCTCCTAATAGCAGGACTGGAGGGCTACCTTGTTAGGAGGGGACAAGCACTTTACTGCTGGCACACAGCCCGAATCCCAAGAGCCCTCAGCACGTCCAATTTGCCTCGATGTCCCCACCAGGCAGTCTGCCACAGCATATCCCTCAGCCAAAAAAGGTCCCCAGGCCTGTAAGTCTGCTGAGATGCAGGGAGCTCTCTCACAGGCTCAACATCCCGAGTTCTACACGATGCTGCCGTGACTTGGCAGCTTGAAAAGATAGAGATGCATTTACTTGGCGACCTTTCGGCTCCAGGTGCAACAGAGGGCTGCTAAACTGTCCACTGAGAGCATGCCTCACACACCGGTGACAGCTCCTAACTAGTGGCACAGTGCTTTAAAAGTCCCTTTCTGAAGTCTTTGTGGAGAGATTAAAATGCCGCACGTACGGGAACTGTAAAAACTCCACGGCAGCCTCCTAAGGGAGATTCAACATGAGTTTCTCATCAATACCCTTGTACTGTTAACCAGCACCTACTAAGCAAATTATGAGCCTGACTACTCTGCAGACACATCCCTCTTTAGAGAAGGACTACATTAGAGATGAAAGGGGGAGATGAGGAGCAATGGAAAAAAGAATGAGGGAAAATGAGTTTACATCTCTTCCGCATAGTTGGCTCACTACGCACTGACAGACAACATCATCCAATGGCAATGAGCTGTAGTTACGCTTCCTGCCTCTCTAATCCACCTCTCCCTCACCACAAAATCCCTGTCTGCTGCCTATAGAGCTATACTTGACCAGAAGCAGTGGGAGATTCAGCTGCTAGCACTGAACTAACAGCAGGCCCATGTCCTCAAAGGACCAGGGGAACAGCATGGCAGGGACAGAGGAGGGGCAAGAAATGTGGTCTTGTGATTGAGAGAAATTCTTGTTTCTCTATATCTAAGCTCAGTAAGAACCAACAAACAAACACAGGAATTTAATAAGAGCTAACACTTGCACATCCCATGTTATAAAAGAGACAGTTTTTTCTTACCACTCCATGAAAACAGAGACAGAACAACTACAATTCCTGAAAGTGCTGATAGCATTTAATAGCTGTATCATTACAACCTGACTCCCACGTCTGTAAGACCGGCTAACAACGATGTCTGTAGTCCAATTCTTATGTTAGGCAATGACCAAAATGTTGGCATGAATACAGTGCCCTGCTTTCATTTAAGCCCCACTGAGGACATGGTCATTTTACATTTTTTTCACCATAGGCATAATTTTTCCTTTCCATCTAGATGCACTTGCCTTGACTTCATTTTATTCTGAGTCAAGAGATTGTCCCATATGAATCCTTCAAGTCCTTGAACTGGCTGTATGTTCATATATGTGATAGAAATTCATATGTTAGAAAGCACTTTATTTGTTCCTAAGGCACTTAATAAACTTTATATTGAAATATTTGTGTTAAATTATTATAATTTTAAAAAACTTTCTAGCCATAGTCCATTTAATTGGCAATTCTAAATTTGCTGTTAATTTAAGTAAAACAGAGGAGATACATTAAAGGTGAGTAGAGACATTGTTAGGTATGGCTAAGACATAAATTCCTTACTTTTAAAAATAAAGCTTCAAGGATGCTGCAGTTTTCTCATTCTATGGGGCTTTGTTGCTCGCAGTTGAGGATGGACAGACACATGATTTAAAATTGAAGTTAATCAAAACATCAGAGGTTTAGAGATGAGCTTCTGCTTCTGACACAGTGCCAGTACCAGTGTTTTGTGATCTCAGAGAGCACATGGGGCACCTCCTGACACTCCTGCTAAGACACTACAGCAGCTTTTGAGTATCATTTCTCCTGCTTAGGAACACAGATGTTCCAGTAATACATAATACTAATCCACTTAAGGACACATACAAACATACATAAACCAAATATAATAGCAAATGTCCATAAACATAAAATAATTCGTTTTTAAAACATTTAATGATGTCTGCAGTCCTTGATGAAATTATCTGAAGGCTGGAGAAAACTGTCTTACAATCAGATACTTAAACTGCTCCATCTATTTGGATTTTTAAAGAAAAAAATCTAACAAGTGACTGCGTAAGTGCATCTGGGAGAAAACCTTAATCTCATTATTCCAAGAACAAACAGCAAAAAATTAAGACCAGAAACTTGATTTGAAAGTGTGTTAGGAATTCTGACCATGGAACGTGGTTAACAGGAACAAACTCTTAACCACAGTGGTAGGTTTGCTGTTGTTTTCATATCTTCAGTTCCAGAGTGGGTGCTTTTCTGGAACATATTCTTTACATCAAAATAAATTTCTAGGTTTATTCCAGGAACAAAGAAGGGAAATTTAAAGTTCTGAATCAACCAGAAAATTATGGTAGACTGTCTCTGGATCTCTTCTGGATCTTAAAATCTATTACTTTGTGAATAATTTTATCCCTTTTAATTATTAGTTCCCTACTATAAAGAAGCTAAAAAGTTAATGTTCTTGAATCAATGAATTACAGAAAATAATTGAAGTTTTATAATTGGATTATAACCCCAGGAGAATATGGAAATGCTGAACTGGGAAGCTGAAGTAAGGAAAGCATGTCTTTTCTTTTTTTTTTAATGTGATCACCAGGCAGTAATAGCCATAAATGCTTCACTTATTATCTGTATTACACTAAAACAATAACATGCCTGTGATCCTGCAATAACTACTATTTGGACAGACTGCTGTGCTTCCATGAAGCTTCCATGGACTTGGGAGTCTGTTGGCAGAAATCTTATTTCAGACTAGGTGCTATAATTCCACATTGCTATTGCCTTCACTGTTTTATTTAGGGTAGCCCCCAGAGCTGTGGCTAGATACTTCCCAAGAGAACTAGAATCTAGAGGTCTCCACATTCCCTAGAGCTCATGACAGAGACACAGAAAATACATGCCCAAGACAGAGAAATTCTTCTTAGATCTCTTTTAGTTCAACATCTTTTAAAAATTAGGCTGAAAACATTCCATCGTTCCTGTCTCTGTTTGTAACGAGGCAAACAGAAAAACCTCTGACGTAGTTGCAACGATTCTAAGAAATTCCTTCTATAGGGAACATCTTTAAAAAAAAATTAAAGCCTTTGCAGTCTTTAACACCAATCTAGTAGCAACACTTGTCGGACAAATAATTCTGGGAAGTTACCAAGTACTTGGAATGAAGGACATTGCATGCTACATAGCACAGAGCTCTTGTCGATGCTTGTTTGGAATGGTATGAGAAAGTCTAGCGGCGGAACACAATGACATTTTTGTTTTCGTGCTGATAATATTCAATAGCTTTGCCACCATAGCTGGCCTGCCACTTCCCCTTGCATAGAAATTGCAGGCATGCTCTGAGGTTTTTGCCATTAGCTGGAAGCAGTGCCCAGGTTATTCTTGGTTTGGGGAGGGGGGTTGTTAAGCATAGCTGGTATTGTTTTCTTTCAGCAAAGCTTTAGGACAATGCAGTTCTCAAACAGAGCAGAACATTATCTGCGTCATACCTTCAAGAAAAAGGTTACAGAAACATTTCTGCAACACAAATGTCAGAATGTGAACATCATGTCTCCATCTCCTCTCAAAGGCTGGTGACTCCTAAGGAGTATAAACCACATGCCAGTCACAGAACTTCCGTCTCCACTCTCTGCACATGTAAGACAGCAACTGGCTCTGCTCTCCCACTGCTGCCATCAACTCTCAAAGGATATGAGATCACAAAGACACACTGAACCTGACACCATGGAATTTAGGAGAACAAACACCAAAAATGCAGACAAATCTAAAACACATGGATAAGCTTCAAAAAAGAAGAAATAAAGATAACTAGAACTTGCATTGCCACTAAAAAAAAAAACCAACAAAGCACCAATACGAATTAAAGGACAGCAGCAAAGCAACCTATATCAAACCAACAGCATTTCAGCCAGCCAGCCCCCTGATATGAATTCAGAAACCAAGCATCAGAGTTCTACAAGACAGCTCAAGGGGCTGAAAAATCCAGACTGTCAAGAAATCCATGGTAATGAAAGCCCTCTCACAGACAACATACACATTGCAAAAATAGACATGTTCCACAGACTTTATGGAGAGTCTGTCTGTCCTTTGGACAGTTTCTGTCCATGAGCACTTTCTGACTCAAATGTTTACATCAGTAGCCTCATGAATGGATGGTGATACCATGGTTGACTGGCTGCACAAAAATTATGCTGGAGAAGTGGAGAAAGAAAGAGGACAAGGAAAGACTGGAAACATAAATCTTAGAACAGGTTCAAAGAAGTTCATTAACTGTGTTGCCCTCCTATCTCAATATCCCTCCTGCACAGTAGGCAAAATAAGTAGCTGTTACGGTCATGCCCTTCACACTGCTACAGAAAACTCAATATTTCTGAGTTCTCTTTTTAGTTGTGGTGGTTTTTTTTCTTTTTCTTTCTTTTTTTATTCCACAAGGACTTTAATTAAAATTCATCAGAAGAAATATTTTCAGCAGCAGTGTCTGAAAATGCTGCCTCCTCCCATATCTTCCATTAAATCAGGTTCATCCAACTTGAAAGGAGATGAGAAATTCTTACTGCCACTCTGTCACACTCCAGTGAAAAGACAGGCACATTCAAAACAGAGGACAGTGCAGGTGCTCATTTATTACTTTACGCAGATTATTTTTCTGCCTTTCTTCCTGACAATGGGAACGTTCACATCCCAGATGGAGCTCTCTGTAGTGCTGTGGGCATTTGCTGACCTAAAGTTTTGTTTTCCCTGATGAAAGAGGCCAGGTAAGAAGAGGATTGGTTCATTGCCTACTGAGGCAGCTTTAATCTTTGTTTCTAACAATGGAAGATGTTTGGGGGTTGTTTCAATGGGAATGAATGTACAAATAATTTTTCAACTATATCAGGTAAAGGAGAAAGAACCTGTACACATCCATATCCATATTTACGCACTGCAAAAATATAATATTCATATAACTGACTGCAAAACTGCAAAGCAACTGATTTTGGAAACAAGGATGTTGTTCAAAGGAAATACAAGGTCATTGCCTTGCATCCTTTCAGACCTAGAGAGTAACTCAACAATGTTTCTCAAAGCACTGAGAAGCATCATCACTATAAAGACGTCTTCAATGCAAAAATTAAAAAATCATGTCCACAGCATCATGTTTCTCTGCTTTTATGCTTGCTTTATTCATCCATCCTTAGCATTCACCATTTGGCTCCTGATCAAAAGCATTTTGACTCAAAAAAATTAAACTTCTTTCCCCATCCTGCCCCTCTCAACAAACTTTCACGAAAAGTCCACAATATAAAAAGCTTGAGAAGAATACAGATTTCTTCAATCTAACCCATCAATGTGTTTTTCTCTGGTCTGGACACACAAACACTAACAAATGAGAGGAATATACGCATGCAGTTGCCTCCTTGCTTTCTATCAGCATATTAGTCCAGCAGGGTGCTCAGTCCAGCAGTACACCCTTCTCAGGACTTTGCTTTCCTCATTTTACTTGGAATAACAAAGAAAATCCAGGGGAGGGGAGAGGGGGAGTTTTGTCTCTTTTTCTTTTTTTCCCCCTCAAGTGTGGGCATTTCTTTAGCTCCCATGAAGATTGATCTCTTCAGCAGATTTCATAGCCATTCCCAATTCTCATATTACCAGGATACACTGAACCAAAATATGCACCAAGATTTAAGCAGAAACTATTCCCCGTGATGCCACATGGTTCCTATATGAGCTAATCCCACGGAATGAGTGCTCTCACCTTCATGCCCTCTCAGTCTCTGCTATATCACAGAGCAATGGTGTCAGCTGATATTAATTACAGGGGAGACGGAGGTTGTGGTTCTGTTTGAATTAATATGGAAGACGGAGTGCACATTGCTTTAACATACAGAATGTTATAGAATGCAGTAAATTCCTTTACCTCTACAAAGATTACTTCTTAAAGACTGAGGAGCAGACACAGCCTAATACTCTCTAAGTCTGTAAGTCTCAGATAGTTTGGGTTTTGTTTTCACCAGGGTTGGGATGAGAACATCAGTTTACACTGGGTACAAATTTTGTCTGACTTCATTGTGGAACAGATTTACTGCACAGACTGTTTTGGTCTTTTTGGTCCTGAGCTCACTGTGGCAATTGTATTTTGGTTAACCTTTATTTTGTGTGTAGTTCACAGTAATTATTTTTAATTAACTTTTTAATGCAGTAAGAAACAAGAAATGAAGGGAATTTACTTTTCCCACACCTTCATTTCATCAGTCTTCATATCATATAATATAATATACTATTGTCTTGTTATTTAAATAAAATAAAAGAAAAATAAAAATAGTCAGGAATGTGTAACTCTTGCTACCTTAAAATATAGTGGGAATGACCATCATGAACTTGCTACAAGGTTTGGTTTAATGAAAATGTACTTATTGCAGCTATTAACAAGACAACCTATCCTGAAAAGCACCTTGAACCCCTCTGAAACCTCAATGAACTCGACCTTTTTCGGTGAGGGCAAAAGGAACACACACAGTTCACTTCAAAAATAGCCTCGAATTTAAATAAATTAATGTGTGGCTTTTCAGTTGATAACCTCAATTACATTAGCCTTGGGACTAACCCTTTAGTAGAACCTAAACAGTGACGGCCAGAATATTTATTCAGACATTCCACAAGACAAAATCAAGGACATTCAAAATTAATTGAGAAGCTAAAATCTCACAATTAATGAATTGTCAAGAATTCAACCGGGATACCTTCAGACAAAAGAGAATTTTTTTAAAAAACTAAACAATTAAAACAACCAACTCCACTAACCCAGAGCAACCCCAAAACACTGAATAATCTGCTCAAAAGTACCAATCTAGAAGTTATTTACAGAAAGCAACACTCATGGAAATCATTATGCAGCAGGGATTTCCCATACCTGGTAAACCTCAGAGAATTCTGTCCCATCTTCTTTAAGAGTTAGTCTGAGCAGCATACAGAATTACTCTCTTTAGGTTTAGATATATTTGTGGTTGTTGTTTTAATTAATTAAATAGGCCCTTTAATTTTACCCTAGAACACAAAGAAGTCAAGCTGACTGAATCAAGATGGACAGAGATTATCTTTTGAATACATGTCAGTGTCTTAACTGTGCAACACAGAAGGTTTAGGTTTTAGCCAAATGCTGGAGTTTTAGGCCAACTTTTTCAAATTACCTGGAGGGGGAAGAAGAGATATAAAATAACTCTTTTCCCAAATTTTCTATCCCTCCTGCAAAGCTTATTTTATCTTTTAAAAAATTTTGGGCCCAAATTTTCCTCAGTGCAAAAATGTAAGAAAAAGCAAAAATACCAAAATCTTGACAAGTAGACGGGCTTCTTTAAATTAAATATGTTTTAAAATCATAAGGCTCAGATGTTTAGTCTGTGCGTAAGATTTCTTTGAACTTATCTTCACCAGGATGCAGTTAGGAAGACCAGGATATGTCTAATATAATAATAAGGCACTAATTCATCTTTGTATGTTTTTAAGATCTTGGAATTCTTCTAGGTGAAATATAAGATGATGCATGAAAATTAAAGTGACAGATCATGAATATTTCAAAGATAATAATTTCTATTTTGCTTGTACAATGACACACCATGCAAATTTTCCTGTCTATAATTTTACATTTTAAGGCTGATTATTTTCCCTTTTGCTGAAGAGCATATTTTGACTGGACAGATACAAATACAATGGTGTATACCAATGCACCCCCAAGAAATAAATTGCAACTATGTGATACTCACTATTGTCTTTATGAAATATGTAAGTATTTAAATTTTAGACTAATAAGTTCTGATGATCAATAGAATCAGATAGCATAAAGCCTCTTTATTTAAGAACCTCCAAAAAGGTTAAGAGAGGCCAAGGTCTATTTCTGGAAGTTCCTTTACTCAGTGTTTATTAAAATCCAGAATATGTTGCATACACAAAAGAACGACAGATTCTTGCTTAACACTTTTATTCTTTTTTGATGTAACTTTTGAAAGAGTTATTGTATAGAGTCCCAAAAGATACAGTGGAACCTACAGCTCCCTGCTGCAAAAGCGAATTTGATGAAATTCTGCTGGACACATGTTAAACCAGCTACTGAGGATCAGAACCACACAAAAAGAAAAATCTTCCAGTAGCAATTTTTTTTTCATTTACTCAGCTACTGTACAGCCTATGATGACTTGTTTTCCTTTAGTTATATGAACAGTTTGACAGATTACTGTGACAAGGTTACTCTCAAATTGATAAAAGGTTTGATAGTGTCGGAACATTTGTCAGAAATGTCTCACATCACGTGTAATGGACTCTGCACTTCAAGCATCAATGGTACTCCAGTCTGCTGTTTTCCGTTTAGTGTGCAATGCACACCAAAAAAAACACACAGCAGAAAGACAGAAAAGCAGGCAGAATTCATCAAAACAGCCCTGTACTTTATCAAACAATTCTGATTAAAGGGTTTGTCTTTCTTAACTCACCTCACAAAATGCAATTAAATGAAAAATTTTACACGTGACTTGAAGAGTGGCCTCCTTATGAGACTAAACCTGAAAATGGGATGGGATATGGTAATGTACATAAACATAAGTGTTTCCAGCATTTCCTGTACTTCTGAAAGAGAAATATTGTGGGTTTAGAACATTAGTTCTCAGCCTGCCAAATGTGAGATGTTAGACGTGATAGTTGTACTGCTAGCAGCCTCGTCCCATGCTAGAGCAGAGGAAATGGGCTCAGAAGGGCTCATTTTAGGCACTGGCAGCTAGCCTATGGGAACCAGTGTGCTGGACATAAGCCAGCTTTGGTGAATACTTCCCTTAAATACAGCTCTCAAAAATATTGTACTACAAAATAATAATATGGTTTGTGGATTGGAATTAAGGTTTTCACATCTTGCAGCAAATGATGCTAATATTAGGCTGTGCAGGAAGCCTAGGAACCAGCACCTTCTGCTCATTTGTAAATGCCTGCTCACACGAAGGCTTTAATGGCTGGTGGAGACCCAGCCATGTAAGCTACAAGAGAACTCTACAGAGGGCAACATTTCTGAGCACAAAAATCCTTCTTGTTCATACAGCAGCAGACTGTTTGGTTTGGTTTTAGTGGGGGGTTTTGGGGAGAAGGGTTGGGTCTGAGGATTTTTTTGGGAGTGGCAAGAGTTGAAGAGATAAGGACTTTGGACCTTTATCTACCTCTAATGTGTAACCACCTGCAAATGTAAAGAAAATATCTTGCAATACATTATTTAAAATCTACACACTGCTGTCATGAGCGAGAGTGTCTGAGATTGCTTAAAAAATCACTGACAAGGGTATGAGCAAAAGTCAGATTTAAGCATTTCTCAGATCACACTGCAGCCCAGAAAGGAGGTGGGGGGGAATACACCACCACATCTGCCAGTACAAATTCTTGTAGTTTCAAATGTTTAAGTTTCCCTACATTGTTTTTATCTTCTGCTTTGATAAACTCTTTTAATTTTCTGAAAAAAAAAGTCAGAAGAACTATCTGGTTTCTCCTCACTGACATTCAGCCAAAGGATAGAAAAATCAGCAAAATGAGTGTCAGCGTTTTTCTTAAAGAGCATCTGTTCACACAGGAACCCCATGACAGCAAGACAAAGCCCTCTAATCTTATAACAGATTAAGTTTAGTAGAGCACATTAAAAATTTTGCCACAGTGCTAAAAGGAAGCTCTCAGATACTTGATGTGCACTTCCCATATGCAGACAAGGGGTAGGGACACACTCTCTGAACTTCGTGATTCAACTATCACTGCTCACACCATAGCCCCATACCACAGCAGCAGCACTTAAGCACCAAAGCTGTGAGGCTCCTTTAGGAATAGTTAGTTCAGTCCTGATCAGCTAAATGCATTCGTGTGAACTGGAGGAGGGTCAGACTGCAAGAAGATGTATCACCAAACAGCTTTTTGAACGTCAGCAGACTACAATCAATTTATACCTACTGAGGATCTGGCCCTTGAACTGGGATTATCTGTGACTGTCACATGCAGAAAGTGTCAATGAGTACAGTTTGTACAAATGTCAGACAGGTACAGTCACATTTCAATTTGCATGAAGTACGAAACATGACCAGCACACTATTCTCCTGTGAACAGTGAGTCAGATCTACCCACAGAAGCTTTAATAGCAAAAAGTCACAGGGAAGAGTTTCAAGCTCACTCAAGTCCAGGTATCATTCAGTAAGACTGCTAGCTCCAATCCTGGCCAGTCATGCCCACATAAAGTGCACTCAGGGAAGCCTTTCAGGATTTTTGTCAAAATCAGGAAAGGCAGAATGTAATAAAATTGTAAAAACTCACTAAATTGTTACTTCTACTGCAAGTTTCAAAACACCAGTCATTTGGAATCAGGTCTGTAGATCAGCCCCAGACTGTTCCTTACTTTACCAAATTTTATTTATTGATACCTATTCAAAAGACTGATTTTCAATGACAAAACAGAGATGATGTTGTCTTTCGGAATAAATGACTCTGTGGCAAAAGCACTGCAGTTCTGCATCGTAACAAGAGTGGATCTTTATTTTTCAATTTTCTCCTTGTGCTTATTTCAATGCAAAAAAAAAATAAAAACTGTTATGCTAAATTCCACCATGGTAATCTCTGGCTGGAATCTCAAACGGGATTATTCCCTTCCCACATGTCCTAAGTAATAATCAAGACTTTGGAATTCCAATCAGGTTGTCATTTCATATTGCTCACTACATCTACATTTAGTCAAGAGAAGAAGGGTAGAAAGAGTGGAACATTTTAGGAAGTAGCTCTTTGGACTATGCATGAGGAGCAAAGAGCTCCTTTATGTCACCTCTTTGGTTTCAACACAAATAAAACACAGTAAAACCAATCTTTATCAGTACAGTTTTGCAAATATGACTCTCAAGATAAACAGGGAGGTAGAAGGTGCCACTTTCTACAGCATCATTTTTCAGTGGCACTGTAGTTAATTAGATGTCAATTATATGGCCACAAGGCCACCTTCAGTGGGTTTCATACTTGTCAATCTTTGAGCCCAGCAATGTGACACAGCAATCATAAAATGTGATAAATGATTGAGGGAGGAACACCCGTGTTGTGTTGTGCATTGGGTTGTGATTCACAGATCATTATAGCTATAAAATCTGTCATTAGGGAGGTTTTTCTGCCATGCAAATTCTCCTTTTAACATAAGAAATCAACCAGATTAGAGCAAACAGAAGTCAACGCGAAGGTCTTCACCTCTCTTCCCCTAAACTCATTACCTGAAGGTTTTTAGCAGGCAATAATTAGCCGCTCAAACTAAAGCAAAAACAGTCAACCTGCAAGTGCAGGAGGCTTCTGATGCCTTTTAGAGGCCACACAAGAGTAAGCAGGAAGGCCAGCTCTGACATCTTCCTGCAGAAAGACACTGAGCATTGCAAGGGCACTTACGGCTGGCACAGCTTGATAAGGTCCTGGTCGGTGGTGCCGGGTGGAAGGCCTCGAATGTACAGGTTGGTTTTACTCAACTGCTCTCCACTGCTGTTGTTGCTGCTGTTGTTGCTGCTGTTTGTGCTGGGGCTGGGAGGAGCCATGGGGTGGGGAGCTGGTGCATAGGACTGCTGGAAACAGAGCAAGACAAAAAGGTTGTTACTGGAAAAGGCAAAGTAGCATGGCAGAAGTGTGTGCTTTACCCAGGTAAATCCAGAACTATGCTATGCATGTCCTGCCCTCCCTGACCACTTCCAGCTGCCCACTCCCATGGTGCCTGTACCCACTCCCAGCCAGGAATGCCTCTCAAAATGCAAAACAGGACTAACCAACATTTTGGGTTCATAGCCATAGCTATGAAATATATTATTCTACTATACTTTTTAATTTGGAATTAAAGTAGCTAGATCACAAAACAAAGCTCTGAAATGACAGATACTCAAGGAATAACTTGCATCAAAGAAAGAAATTAAACACAATCTGCTCTTAAGAGTACACTAAAACACAAACAAGAATATCTAGCCAAAGGTACAGAAGCTGGTGCCAGAAGCCGAGTTAGTCTTCTCTAAACATGAGGAGCACCCGGTACACACACAGTCAGGTGGCAGAGGGTTGGCTAGTCAGAGAGAGGAAAAAAAATTCCAAAGCAGGCTGAAAACACCCTGTTGTTACGGATGTCTTTTGCAATAGAGAAACAGGGTTTGGTAAAGACGATCAGGCCAAGACCTTCTACTCTCAAAATTGTACCCACTTCTGAACAACCACAAACCACACATAGCAACTGAGAGATATTGCTTAAGAAGAGAGGCATTCTCACAGGGAAGAACAGTATTCTCCTCTAACTCACTGGTAAATACACGCTGTGAGAAGAGACACCCACATGCAAAAAAAATTACCAAAAGATCTCTGATCTGAAGCAACAACAGGGAATTTCAATTGCTGCAACCATCCCTGGCTCTCTGACCATTGGAGTATTTACTCACAGCACAGGGTGCTTGCCAGGAGAACAAAGGAGTGATTGTAAGGAGGAGGAGGCCATCCTGACACCACTGTGACCTATGCAGAGAAGCTGAAATCTAGGGAAGAACTTGCAGGAACTGGAGGATCCTGAGGACCAAGCTCCAGATGGGCAGCCAGAGGAACTGGAGTCAGAGCTCCAGATATAATTGCCTGCTGAGAGGGAGAAAATCCCATTTCCACAACCCGATCAGCACATTCTGCTAGCTTTATGTGTAGTGACAACAGCAGGTAAATGTTGCACCAATGCTAAGTTAACCATGCTATGCTAATGGACTAATAAAAGCAAAACATCTGCAATTTTCATTACAGCAGCAATGACACTTTAGTGACTTCTAATATGCTTGTTCTGTATTTAGGCCTTGAACAGAGAAAATATTTAAGTCTGTGAGTAATTCTGATCACGCTGATCAACTGCCCCTTTAATGTCAGTGGCTCTGCTTTAGTGCTTATAATTATGCACACACTAAATCACAGTCTTGGTAGATGGATGTTTCTAAATTAGTAGCTCTAAACTCTTTCAAACAAGCTCTTTGTTTAGTCCCTTACTTAGAGGAAGGAAAATTAAAAGTTGGGGAATATAAGAGGAACATCAATGACAGGTGATGATCAGATGTTTAAATGAAATGAAACGCCACACTTGCACCAATGCCTTTCCTACTGGCCTCCTCTTTCCTACTTCCCAATTTCTACCATTTAAAGAGAGAGAGGGAACGTAGCACCAAGTGTCAAGACATCAAAATTCCTCTGCAATCTCACCTGGTTGTAATGTGACACAAGTAGGAGCCATTAAAAGAAAAAATACTATTTTTTAGTGTGATCACCATGCTATCAAGTAATGACATTCACTCTCATCTCCAGTAAAAGGGCAATGAGCTCCCTTCCCCAAGTCTCTGAACAGATACTTTTGCTGACAATCAAAAGCACTTAATGCACACGGATCATATTTCTCTGCACACATATTTTATCACTGGGTAATCCCCACCCACTTGAGCTTCAATGTCATTCCCAGAAATAGAGAGCTGAAGCAGAAGCCTGGAGTACCAGCACAGGCAACCACCTCAACTGAGCCCCAACACTGGGGACACATCTTGGGAATCAGCTCCATGCCATGGCCCAGCTGAATAACACTGCAGGCAACACTAACCTGTATTAAATACATAGGCATTTACATATTATAATATCCTGTCTGAAAACATATTTAAATCTCTGTACATTGCAGAGCCATGGAAGATGCAGGTATGACTGTGTTTAACACATTGAGCTTTAATATATCAAGAGCTCAGGAAATATCTCATGGTAATCTTGCACATTTTGAGCATTGCTAAGGTTAAATAAAAAGACAAACAAAGGTCGAGGTTACATCCTTGCTGCTTTACCCTACACCTCCCAGATTACCATGCACACTGAATGCACCTAAATGATGCAAAGCAGTGAAAGATCTTTCCATGAACCAATGAAGCGCTATATACTTTAATTATTAATTGTTATTATATATGTCTTAGCAGGGGATAATGAGTAAATGTCCTATTCTCACACCAATCTAATAAGCAAGAACAAGAAAAAAAAACAAGTGGAAATTTACCTTTGAAATACAAAGAGCAATTTTCATTCTATTATAAGATCTTTATCCTCACACAGAAGAAAACACTGGGGGCCTAATTCTAATTTAAGCTTAAGACATTCTATCCCTCTCAGCCGGCCGAAAGGGGATGTAGAAGTGAACACAAATTACATTTACACCAATTTTGAGGCCACAGCTATTAAAAAAGAGCAAAAAAAGTCCTTGGTATACAGAGAATGAGGCCATACAACAGACTGTCTCTCAAGTAAGAGCTGCTCAGACAACAAGCACACATGGATGCCTGGGTTCACAGCAGTGTGCTCAGAGATACTTTAAGGGTGGGCAGAGAGGCAGCCACACTCCACTTTGGGGGATGCTGATCTTCTCAGCCCAGCAAACACTGCTTGCACTCCAAACCCTCTTCACTAATAAACCTGAGCCACAGCAGCCCACAGTAATTTCCATGCATATCCAATACCCCAGAATGCCATCTGCAGAAAGATTACAAAATTGCCTGTACTGAGGCTGATGACATCTTCTGGACAGTTGCCAGACTAAAAGCTTCAGGTCAGAAGAAAGCTTCCAATTCTTGTTTCCTGAGCTGCTGAGTCTATGACTGATGGCAGAAGTATGCGCTTTGCCTCTAAATGAGCAAAGGATCTGGTTTGGTAATTTCTAAGTAATAACTGGAGTGAAAGAAATGACTGGCAACCTAATGATATCCCAGATATGGACCAGTTGGTACAGAATCATGGATGATGCCAAAGCAGGGCATTGTCTGGGGAGCCACCTGCACACCTGGTAGCAGGAAATTTGTGCCTTGTTCTGATGTTAGACCCCTCCATGGCTGAGGGCAAAGCACTTAACTTCTCTGCCTCAAGAGCCAGAAGGAGCACCACTGTCAAGACTGGTTTGAAACACCCTGACACCAGCTGTAGAAATCTGGAAAAGAGGTTTTACCACCACAACCAAGCACAGAACTTACACCTCTAGGGAAAAAAAAAACAAAAAAAAAACACCAACAAAAAAAACCCAGGCAAAATCTAAATGTTTCGCTTCAAAAGAGAGCTGGAATTCAGAGCTGGTTTTGCCATTAATTTTTCACATAACCAATGTAACCAACTCATTTTTCAATTCACATGCTTCATTATTCAGTGGAGAGAGCGTGGGGAATGAACTGGTTTGTAGATCATTCCAAGCAGCTTATTAATTTAACATGGATGGCTAATAGGATTTGTTTTCGTCTTTGAAAAATGAATGAAATTTCTCCTTTTTCATTATTTAAAAGTGAAAAAAATTAATGTGCTAATTCTTATCCATTCTCAGGAATGCACCCTTCTGCTTAAAGTCTACAGTTCAATTCTCTGAAACAAAGTGTCCCGTGAAACTGCACATAGTTAAGCATGAATAATGAGATACACCTTGGTTTTTCTAAGTAAATAACCCAGAAATGCTGAACCAGAAGTCCCTCAGATATAAGATGAACGCTCCTCCTTCCAGCATCCAACCTCCTCACACAGGAACAGTATTTATCTTTCCATGCCAACCAAGTACTCTTAGGTAGTTTTACACTAGTTGCAAGCTTAGACTAAAGTATTTTCCTTCCAAAGCAAAACACTACTTAAAAAGACAAATTCCAAATATTTTTCACATACAATTCCTTTTGGATGGGAATCACAGGCCTCAGATGCCAAGTTGTAGAGTCTGCTTTATTAGCAGCAGCTGGCTCCTTGGCAGGCTTCTGAGGCGGTCGGGCTTGTGGTTTTGGAGTGGCCTCAGAGCCTAGGATGCAGCTGGACAGCTATGCTAATGGACTAGCCAATTTGTTTGTAGTCACCTTTGGCTATCCCAGATTTGTACTCTTTTATCCACTTGAAAGGGAGGTCTTGGAAAGATTCCCTATTAACACTGATATGTTGACTTTTCCTATCATAGTTCATATTTCATATGAAAAAACGAGTACAACACACAGTCCTACATTAAAACATGCGTTATTTAAGCAATTGTGAACGCACACTATCCATTTCCCTCTAAATGGAGTGTTTTCCAGCTGCTAGATTCATCTAAGTGCCCAATTACAACACAATTCCCTTCTCTCCCAATTGAGAAAAATAAAATAAGACAAAGTAAATACAAATAAATTGTGCAAATACCACTTTACAGCTCATATGAGGAAAACACTGTTCTCTGTACACCCTCCTGTAGGAAGGAGTAATTTTTTTGAGCTGGAGAGTTCTTACTAGCCAGTTATAGAGAGGATGAGAGGATGCCACCAACTTTTAGTCTATTGATGGGGCTTTGGAGGTGAGTGAACAGAAAATCACCTATTAAACAAAAGACAATCATCACAGTTGGAGAGAAAGCAGAGCAGTAAAGGAAATATAGAAAAAAAAAATTAGATCAAAGTAACAGCAACTCACCTGCCACTGGTTTGCTTCCTCAGTGAGGAACAGCACCAGAAGGTAAGCTGAATTTCTCATCCATAGACAGGTGGAACAGAAAAGTGAATAAAAGATGAACACTGAAACGGGCAACACAGACACCTCATGTATTTTAGAAAGGCTGCAGTCAAGGGAACTCAAGTTATAATTTTCTTCCCAAGTCTGTAGGGTATTCACTGCTCTTGCAGAATTCAGTCATGACTATTGCCTATCTCCCATCCGGCCAATGAAGGCCTGGAAGACAGTGCTTCTTTTGGATGCTTCTCTATACAGTCAGGTCTTTCCCTAGACACATTAGAGAAAATAAACAGATGTAAAAGAGTCTGAGTTTTCTAACCCCTCTGCACAGCAACAAAGCTTCCTAGACTGTTTCTGTAGAAGCACCAACTCACCTCTTGGCAACATTTCCAATTTGTAAAGGAATGGCATGTGAAAACGTGAGTAAACTCAGAAGATGAACGCAGACAATAAGGTTCAAAGTCTATTCCTTCACAGTTCTTTCAATCAAGAAAACCAGAACACACCTCAAGAGGATTTCGATTTCTCTGAATTCCTTCCAAGGCCTTTAAAAGTGATTTTCTGGATACAAGAAGCCCAGTGAGACAGAGCTGCCGGGTTACACTCTGTACTGCAAAATCACTGCGCTATTCCAAGCAAGTCAGTTAAGTTCCTTACATCTCAGTTTACTAATCTGTAATGATTTCTCCTTACCTTCTTAAGGCATCTATACTGCTCTGTGATTACCGGATGAAAGATACTACTAAGGATTGTAATATTACTTAAAGATGGGGAAAATATTATTAAAGTCTAACTTAATAACTAGAGCTAAACATAATTCTTTTGCAGATAATTCTGCATAAAATGATTTTGCTATTCTGTATCTAAACTGAATTAATGAAATAACTTACAATAATAAAATACCAATCAAATTAGTTTTCTCATTAATAATATTTTTTAATTTAAAAACAAACTTAGAATTATGTGTTCACAGGGCTATTGTGATTGTAATGTATGCATTGAACTTACTTAATTCCAAATGATACCTTTATTACATGGGAAAAAAGTGTTTTGCTTGCCCTTTCCTTTCACACAGGAAAAAAAAAAATAAATAAAAGGTCACTTGGGGAAAATGGAAATTATGAAACAAGCCCCAACCTAGTCCTCCAACAGACACAGTCATTCAACAGTCAGACTGAAATTGGGATTTGATGGATCAGTAAAATACTTTGAGATCCTTGCTTCACGAACAAAGCTGTTGAAATCAGTAGGCTAAATACTCCTGAGGCTTACAATTCCCTTGAACCTAGCACAAAGCATTAAAGATCTATAGAATGAAAGCACAGGCAAAATTTGGCTCAATCTTCTCTGTTCCAAAATACTTCTCTTCCAAATCATGACTGTGCAGATTTTAGCATTTTATAAATATTTACAGGTAGACAATACAGAGAAATCAAGGCATCCACAGGAAGAGAAAGAAATTCTTTATTGGATATTAGCCTCAAAGTAGGTCTCATTTTACACAGTTTTCTGAATTAAAACCAACCAATGAAGCAAAGAAAAAGCTCCAGCAATTCACTGTTCTGGCTATCTTCAACAGCACTGAGAGTCTAGCAGTCATTAGGCAGGGTGACATATACTAGCAGCCTGAAAATCTTCTCACTAACCATAGTATTTCCTATTTCCAGTAAGACAGACTGAAATAGTCTGTACACTACCACCATTATCAACAGGAAATTTCAAAAGCAAATTGGTCGGGTGTAAAGCAGCTTATTTCGATGCTTGGTGAAGTCAAAATAATAAGGTGGATTGGAGAATTTATCATTAGGAGAGTCTGAAGATCATTTCACCTGAGTATGAATGGGCCCCAGCGAAAACCAGTCCAAGAATAGGGGAATAGCGCAGAAACAGGAAGCATTGTTTGTGGATGGAGAATACCCTGGCCATCGCTGCCTGCCTGGGCTTTGGTCACTGAATAGATGTAATAGATGCCACAGAGCTGCCAGCTTCAGCTCTTCACTCTCTCCTGCCTACATATTGTTACACCACAGATGGAGCTACTCATCCCTCATAAGCAATTTTCTGTTTACCCCCAGACTACCTGTAGTTCAGGTCTAAAATACGGTAACTTCTCTGCATTTAGGGCTTCTTACATCCAGCCAAGAGGGCAAAATTTAGTCCCTAGTATTAAAAAGCCAAACACTAGCAATAAGAGCTGTGTCATCAAATAAATATTTTCCAGAGTGGAAAATAACCTTCACAACCTTGTCTCCCCCCATTTATTTCATGGCAGGAGGCTCCCGTGATAGAATAATCCTGAGAAATTATTTATTTCTCCGCAAGGGAGAAGAAGAATTCTCTTTATAGATAAAGTATTTTGGCACTTTGGCAAACTCGTAAACAATAGCCTATATCCTTTGACATAAATTAGTGTTATTGCTTCATTATCCAATCCATACATATTTTATTGATGCACTGAGACTAAATGTGAACAGACCCTAGATCTTAAAATTACTAAATCTGGGCAATCTGGACAATAAAACATTGCAATTCCTTTAATAAGAATATTTTAGAGCCCAGATCAAAATATGATGGCAATTACTGTTTGTGATACAACAACTCTGTGGTTAAAAAAAAAAAAACAACAACAAAAAACAGAGCAGTAAAATAACAAATTCAAGAAGAAATTATTGTTTGTATTTACATTTCCACATAGTCAGGGCTACAATGAGCTGTCAGTCCACTTGAAGGTTAAGAATAAAAATGCAGACCAAGGGGTTGATACTTAACTTGCCAAATGTTTGCAAGAACAAACACATATTTGGTTCTGAGAAACTAAATTTACTCTCTGGGTAGTTGTTTACATGTGGCAGACTAAAAGCATCTTGGAAATGAGATGCAGCAGGCATGTGCTGCATTGCATTGCTTTTATGCATACAGTCCACACATACCCTGGCGTCAAAACTGCTGTGAGAACTTGGCTACAATAAAAGCCCCCCACATAAACCTGAATTTATAGCATAAACTGAAACTAAACGTCAATATCATCTCTTTCCTCTTCACTTGAGAATTTGGCGAGCAGAGCTCAGCGGCAGATGTGTTTTCATTCTGCAGAAAGAAAGCCCGACCAGAAAGGTTTTTCAAGATCCAACCCTAGTTGCCTCAGTTTATCTTTCTTATAGAAGAATTAAGCAGGAAATCTGCCACTGTTGACATAAGCACTGTTGGAGGATTCAGAGATGGCAGAGCTCCCCAGGAATGTTGCCCATGATCTCCCCACGTTACCACAATGACCTTTTGTAGATGTGCACAGGGAAGCTCTGCCCCCTCCATCCAGTGTACATAAAGATGAGTTGTGCCTCCCGTCCTGTGGCTGAAAGAATCCATGGAACGCAGGATTTGGGAAAGGCTTTTCCTCTCCACAACAGCGTGGCATCATCACCACAGAATTTGGGGCATTTCACAATAACCAGAGTTCATGTTTTCTTTGCGACCCCTCGAGCTACAGTAACACACTGGTCCCAGGCAGGATGCCAGAGGATGTCCGCAGAAGATATGAGCCTTCACAAACCTCACCACATTTTTGCTTCCAGTGCAAACTCATCCAGCACATTCATCAAAGAAGACAGCTTTTAAAAAAATTGCCCACACAAGTCATTATAGTTCATACATAATTCCTCACTTAGGAAGACGAGGACACAACTAACCCTGTGAGAACAATGTATGTAATTTCATTTATAGGAGAGCTAGAAAGTATCCACAAGAGTAAGCTGACATGGTGGGGGTAAGAATTTAAATCCAGGTTAAAATTAGGGTGCCAGCCTATGGACAATAGTTGGCCAAGGTGGTGCCAGTCTTCATGCTCCTGCCAGCCCTGAATACTGTACCAAAAAATAGCTAAGGGAGACAGGGAAGCTGGGGTAGGGCTTACTGCAGGCAGCTGGGTGTGAAACCCCATGTCAAGAACCTCTCTGTTCCATTCTAGATACTCCTCTGCATTCTTAAAACCTGCTGACTGTGTAAGAGAGAGAGCTTCATAATAAAATCACTGTAATACATGATCTGAGAAACTGTTTAGGCCCATGGAAAGACTGAAGGAATGGGACTCTGCAAGCCTTAACTTGGTGAAGAGGTGAATTCCAGACCTTCTTCAGGTCAAAAGGAGCTTTGAGCATCACATTACTGGCATCCCAGGAGCACACAGAACATTATGAACATGGGAAGGTGAGCAAGATATGCCAGGAACATCCTGGGATGTCAACTATGGGCTTTAAGTCATATGCTAAGGGAGATGAATAAACACTCTCCACTTTGTTACTGTAGATTGTGATACCTTACCAAATCTCCATTTTCTTTAGATTTCATGTGACAGAATTGGAAGGTAGTATGGGAAAAGCTGTTTAATTTTATTTGATTTAACAAGCATCTAATATAACTTACAATTAAAATACCTTCCAGACATCAATGAAATCCACTTGAGGCAAAATTTACTAAATAAATTGAATAATTAATGCAAAAAATAAAGAATTTCTTTATTCTATCTTTGCAATTTATTTACAGATTTTTTTCCCTTAAAATTCAATTTTCTGTAAATTTTATTGGCTTGAGAATGAACTTACTTAAGCATGCTGAGAGTGAGCACAAAACCCCAACACCACTGTGTTTTTGGATCTATGAAACAAAATATTGCCATATTTTTGTTTCCATTCATACTCTTACATGGAAGTCATATGTACCTTAGGCTGAATTGAAACCTGAGCACTAAACTCTCAAGATACATGCTATATTCATACCAAATGCAAACTCAGGCAAAGGTCCCAATAGATCAGCCCACTCACAGGGGTAATTGCGAGTGGCCACTTGTGTAAGTAGATGCAACAGCAGTTAATAATGCCCAGCATGCATTTTTTGTTGCCATGACTCAAGATCCTGGAACCACAGGACTACTGAATGATGGAAATTTTGTAATAGTCAGAGTCACTGAAAGATGACAACTATTTATTTGCAACTCATAAGATTCTAGCATGTTTTTCCTACAAGGCAAAAATTATGAAGCTTTTTTTGAAAGGTAAAAATAACTTCAGAATGCCAATTTGTCTTTAAAACCAATGAATCTGAATACAGATAAACCTGACCTGCTGCTTAGGTAGGCAAAAGACCCATCACTTTTAAAACTGCAATCCAGTATTATTCAGTAAGTCCTTTCCCATCTAATTCCTACCTCTTTCTTCAATGTTTCCCCTACCTCTAATTTTAAACAGTTCTCAGAGCAAGGTTCGGAAAAATTTAAAGATCTACATTTACTGTGGTTGTAAGTTCTCAGTCTCTTCCCATTTCTTCAACAACATTTTGCCACTGTGCTTGTCCAAAGTTTCAAATGCCATTTGACTCATCCACTCAGAAATGTTGACCCAATTCATATACCCACACAAAACTAACTTTTAGTTCAGTAAAGGCAACCTACTCTTTTTTCTGATACGCTTAGGATGTCTAACAGTGCAGAAATTTGATTTCACTGCGACAACTTGCTTTTTCTCAATTCCCCAAAATCATCACTATTTTCTGCTAAATGCTGGGGCACGATGAGCCAAGTGTCTTGCTAACAGACACAGACTCAGCTGAAGATGCTCTGCGTAAACCATTCTGGGCTCTGTGCCATGTGCTTTTTCCATACCGTGCGAAGTAACAATACGAAGAACCCGAACTTCTGCGCTCAGAGGTGAAGAGCTCTGCAGTGTGGGGGTGCAGCATCCGTGCAAAGCCCAACGCACCAGTAATTGGGATAATGAGGTACTCCTGTTGCAAGCAACAGGAATTCGGAGTAGCAGGGTACATATGTTAAATTCCTGAAACAAACCATCATCTCTGTCTACTGTTTTTCATCCAAATAATATATTTCCTGATAAACAAAAGCTTAAATTTCCTTCTGCACGGCAACATTGCTTCCAATATCTTCTGTTAGCTTTCTGGCTTTTTGACCTTTTAATATTCTTCATTCAGGCATGATTTATTTTTTAAGTAGGCATTTTTTTCCTCTGGAAAGAATATGTATTTCAAGTCATTTCAAATGTTAAATCAGGATAAGCAAAGGAAGAAAGAAAATCTCCTTAATACATTTTCTTAATAAATTTTGTACCATGCTTTAGAATAAAAGCTTGAAGAATTATGGCATGTAACAATAAGGCTTATATTTCAAATCAGATACATAGAAATATTCTAGAAGTCTTAATACCACTTAATGTCTCATATACACAAAATGTCGTGCAAAAAAAAAAAAGAGGTTCAAGTCTAAAATGAAAAACCCAAACCAGAATGGGGAAGAGTGGCAACTACAATACTTCTAGCAAGCATTACAACTTTTGTAACAATAACATACAGTGTTACCAGCTAGAACAGAAAGATAAATGGGTTAGGAATACCAGACGTGTTGGCAGCAAAAGGAAAACTAAAGAAAAGATTTGTCCACTGCTCAAGAGGACAGGGAACAAGAGACAAAGGACAGATGAAAGCACTTGGTGCTTTCTTTGCCTCAGTCTCCACTGGCAATGTCTGCTGCCAGTCCTCTCGTCCTACTTCCCCCAGTAGTAGGGCCTGGGGTGAGAAGTGCTACTGAGGAAGAAGAGCATTAATTTCCAAACTACTTCAGGAAGTCAGTGAGAGGTTACTGGACACAAATTGTAAAGGAGCCGGCCAGTGTCACCCAGAGGCTGCTCTCTCTTATCTCTGAAAGGCCATAGCAACTGGAGGCCATCAGGATGTTCCTGATGTCTGGGAAAAAGAAGCAAACATTACATCTGCCTTCAGAAGAGAGAGGATTTGGGGGCCATCAGGCTGGCCACAGTCTAGCATAACTAAAGAGAAAAGCCTCATAGGTGCTGTGTCTAAGCGTGAAAGGGACAAGAGCATCCAGCAGGGATGAGGAAAGGCAAACAAGACTTGGCCACCTTGCTCAACTTCTGCGCTGGGACAAGCAGCTCCGCAGATCAGGGGAGAGTAGGTGGATGTTGCTTGCCTTGACTTTAGCAAGGCTTACAACGTGGCACTGTCACAACAAGCTGGATTACAGCAGGGAGTGCACACTCACCAACACTGCAAGAACACTGAGGTGGGGGGAGTGGTTGGCCAACTAGAGATAAGAGCTGTCTGAAAATATTATTGTCAGTCTATCCAATGCTGTAAGAACTACTCAGCATAGAACTCCTTCACCTCACACATTATGTATGCTAAAAGCTCTCCGAGTTTACTTACAGAACAAATGACTACTAAGTGATTTGTGCAGGTACATCCTATAATCAAATTCAACTGCACAAAAAGGATTTACTAAAACTGAGACATCTGAACTTTATTCCTTTGCTATGCTTTGACCTCAAGTTTAGTTCATTTGTTAAAGTCATTATTAAACAACAATGTTCCACACAGATTTCAACAGCAGTAGTATTTACATTAATGCGATATCCCTGGATTAAAGGAATTAGAAATACTGAATATCCTATTCCTCAGCTTCTTTGAAGATCTGCAGTGTAGACTATGGAAGCACTCTCTAAGAAAAAGCAGCACTAATTTAAGGGCAGTCTGGTTCTCAATCATTTGAAATTAAATAAACTGAAAAGTGTTTAAAAATCTCTGAGACTAAAAGTTACACAATCAATGCCACTACCAGTTGCCACCTGATAATCAAAGTTCAGTCTGGGTAAGATTTTAAATTACCTGTATCCATAGTTATAACAAATTGATTTTTTTTTCCTTTTTTTTTTTTTAAATCACCTTCTTAACATGGTGAAGGGAATCTGACTCCCCTAGTCATATCAAGGCATGTGTCCCAATGGGCAGCATACTCTATCTAGGTATTTAGAGTATCTAGGCTCCATGTCAGACACAAAGTGTCACACACAATAGATCTAAAGGGCTAAGTTCAACTCAAGCCTCAGGTTGGGGAATTTGGTCCAAGAAAACTTGAAAAACAGCTGCAATGGGACACTGAAAGACAGCAGCACAAATGCTGCAGGTCTTCCAGGTGGGTCTGAGGACAACCACAGGATTGAGTCCTAATTACAAGGAACCAAACTATCACTAAACACAGCAAAGCCTAGGGTCTTGTGGAGAGCACAACATATCCAATCAAGTGTTTAAATGACCACATGCCAATGACTACTCACATAGGATCTAAATTCAGGCTCATGAAGAATTTCAATATTTCCTAAATTCTGACTCTTACAATCTTAACTTCCCCTGACAGAATTAGCAGAGCATGATAAAAGGAGCTGAGACTTAGTTTCTGTAAGAAACAACCCATTTGGGAAAACAAAAGGCCTACCTAGCAAGAATACTTACATTTGGGTGTTGCAAATAACAGGCAGGAACATCTTAGGAAATGGCATGAGAAATGCAAGCAGAGAGTAAATATCCCCAGAACACTTTTCGCTTCACGACTTCCTAACCAGATGTTGTAGGCAGATAATCATCCTACATCTTCTGTGATTTGACCCATTAGACTTTAGTCCTCTAAAAACCTCCGAGTGGAAATCAGTTTTAGAATGAGATATTGTATTAAAGAAAAAAAGAATCCGTGTGTTTTAAATCTGCCACCAAAAAAGTGTAATTTATGCTGCTTGTCCCACTCCTGTTTTACAACAAAAATTTTCCAGTGGTTCTTTTCCCTCCTTCTTCCTACCATTCAGAACATTTTATGTGAAACATTTTATCACATGTCTTATGTGGACAATCCTCAAAAACATGAGGAGGTGGCAGCCACACAGTCAGGGGGATTGCTATCACATCTTTTGCAAGTAAATAGAAGCACTGCTAACATGGTGATGCATTTGACAAAACACAGAGACAGACTATTAAAAGCACTGGATGTTTTTAACACACTTTTGAAAACAAATGTCTATATTTAAAAATGTTTTTCACAGGGTTTTCTCTTAAAAGAATAAAAACAGGTAATCCTAGATGAAAAATATATTGATACTCTTAACTCTGCTGGTGTTAAATATCTGTGTTATTGCTCATATGCCTAATATTTTGTTTGCAATGGCTTGCCACTAAATTTCCTTTTGTGAACCCTGGGCTAATGACTTCTTGCCAGGCAAGAAGTCTTTCAGACAAGAAACAATCTGTCATCAGGCTATTATATATTTCACTGAGGTCCATTTACCATTACAATTCCCTCGTCATACCACCCCCAACAGATGAAATGCTGCTGCAGATGAAGAAATAGATACAGCATCATGGCACCTCCGGGAAGGATCATGGCACCTCTGGGAAGGACCATGCCACAGCTTTTGGCGGCCAAACAGAGCCCAGGTTTCCCTGCTCCCATCTCAGATCTTGAGACCTTCCCCTGCTCTGAACACATCTGCAGCAGCCTCTGTAGCCAGCAGACCTTCGACAATCCACTGATCTGGCAAGGAGGACACAATTTAAAAGTTCCTTTGCAAGCTGTTTACTGAGGGCTTCTGAGCCACAAATGGTCTCCTGACGTCTTCTACCCTTTCTAAACATTCTCATCTGCATAATGATGACTCAGAACATCTGGAAAGCCAGGGCTTGTTCAGGCTCTGATGGCAATACGGGTGAGTACAGGTGAGAGTCAATCTGCAGAGTAATTCATGCAATTCACTGCCAGAGCTCAGAAAAAATGCAGCCATGGCCATGAAGTTGCATATATGCATTCACTGCATTTCTCAGCGCCCATATCTTACATTCATTCACCAAAGTAACAGCTTTGCTTTTCTTATTAATGCTTTTTACAGTCTTCAGCAATTCTTCTGCAGGAAGCTATGAGTACATTAACACTAGCCAGGAAAACAGGACTTTAAAATACTCCCCCCATGGCTCCCTGCTAGGAGTGCCATCGAGAACGATGGCATGGTGTAGACCAGTTTCCCTCAAAGCACTGCCACCCTCCCAAAGCATAAACTGCCAGGTTTCTGCAGAGACAGTCTGCAAGGCTAAAATTAGCAAGCAGCACCTTCCCTTGCACCTCATCACATGATAGGAAACAAACATAGATAGGGAAATACAACATGTTCCTAAAGGTGGAGTCGGAATACTTTCATCTCCGTAACAGTTTAGTAAAGGACACTTATACAAGGCACTTCTCATAATGTATCATCTGTTACTTGCACTGCCATTGGCTTTCTGCATAGTGCTAAAGACGACCAGCTCTAAATGTGCTCCTTCAGAGCCATTTCTGGTTCTGAATCAAACTACTTAATGTCTATGCTACAGACAAACTGTTTTATTAAGCACCACTGTGTCATCAGATGCCTATTTATTCTTGCACCCTTCTGCAGATAAACGCCAGCCTTTCAGTGGATTCATTTCATTGGCAGCTGTTGCACATTTCACTCTGGACTATCCCAAACTCCTCTGCAGGCCATATCCCTCCCTCCTCCAGTACTGAGGTGCAGCTAATTGAAGGCTGCATGACAGACATGAAAGATAAAGGACCAGGTCATATTTCTCTTGTTTTTCCCTTTTCCTAAATGGTGCCATGCAGGTCTTAACAGTCATGTAAAGCAGTCACAGCTCTTTTTTTTCAAAAGGTTGTCCAGAGGACTCGCAAAAAATTAGGTTTATTGAAGTCAATTTGCAGATTCAAACGTAACAAGGGGCACAATTAAATCTGCTGAAGTTGCAATCACAGTCTGCACACAAAAACAAAGTGTAGCCAAATTATTAACTCATTTAGGACCTTTATTTCTCCAACATAAGGGAAGCATAAATAGTCCTTTGCACATATATGAAACTCCAGACACATGTCACAGTGTTACATAACATGACACAGCATACAACAGGAGGGCAGAGAGCTAATGTGATTCAACTTACACAGAGCTCTGACAACCTGCAGCTCAGCATCACCTCGCTGGCTCAGGTCTAGCACAGCTCAATCAACTACCTCATGTACTCCTCTTCTTGTGCAGTGTGCCTGTGGCTGTGGAAAAGTGGCTTCTCCTTAAAGCAAGGTTCTGGCTTGGCCACAAATTCCCAAGGCAGCACCCAGGATGTGCTGGAGCAACAGCCATGTCAGCAGACCTGAGTTAGGGAGAGACTGAGATTTCAGGGGTTTTTTTTCCTTTTAAATTCTCAGGGATCTGACTGCTTCTATTTTAGTATCCCTAATTACAAACGTGGTTATTTTGGTCCTAAAATGTTCTGAGCTTTTAAAAAAATTAGCCACAGCATTTTACTTGAAGATGCCCTGGCAGAGGGCAGTTTCACAGGCTAGCAGTCTACTTGCTAAAACAGCATTTATCAGCTACTCAATCACAATAATATTTCTGTCAGTTTACACTTGAGTTCAAATTTAAAGACAACTTTAAAAAAACAGACCTCTCAATTAGCAGTTCTCACCCAACATCTCAAGTGTGTGAACTGGCCTTGATGTTTAATAAAATCATTTATGCCAATAAAAGGGAATTAAAACAAACACAAAATCCCCTCCCCTGACACAATTGCGAAGGAGCAAACAAAGTTATCACTATCAATTCCTCACAAGACATTTATCAAACTACTGGCAAGAAAAAATAAGGCCCAACTTCATTACAAACAGAACAATAAGGAAAAAGAAGGTTGAATATTAAGGAAGAAATGCTCACAGACAATAGACGAGTTCGAGAATTATATTTTACAATATATTTCTTTGTCAATAGTCCAGGCACCAGGTTTTTTTCACTGCACTTAAGAATTACCAACAAAAGTACTAACAAAATTATGCAGCTGTATCTGGTTATGTTTCATGACTTTGAATTTCAATTGGTTCTTGAAATATTTCATTATTGATCAGAGCTTTTTGAAATATACATACAACATTCATTAATGAAATCAGGACAGGACAAATCACTTTCATCTTCATAAGCAGTAGCTGGTCTTAAACAAACACCCAAATTAGCTTTCTTTTTCTGCCTGTGTTCCCAGACTATCACTCCTATTTACAGATTTTTAAAATGAGCTCAGCCTTTTTGAGAAACAAAAGAAAAACAAAGTCCTACCAAAAAGAAAAAACCTCTACCTGCAAAGAATTCTCAGTACTTTTTCCAACACAAGCCTGCAATTTTTGTATTCTGCAACCATGGGTTTGTAAGTGCCTTAGCTGCATTTATTAGCTACGGGGTGGCATCAGAAGATCAGCTCCCTTTGCCATGCCACATGGGCTAAGAGACAGACACCTCCCCAACAAGGCTCTGCTCCAAGGGTTTGGTCGTGCTCTTGTCAGCACCAAGGAGAGGCAGCACTAACACACAAGGACCAGCACAGACCCCCAGGGCAGACAAGTTTCTTAAGCAGGAGGGAGATGCTGGGCAGAAGAGCATGGGAGTCCCACCAAGAAGGGGATGCAAACCCTCAGGATCTCAGGGCAGCATCAGCCACCAGAAGGCCATTGCCTTGCAGCAGCAATTGACCCCTTCTTCACATTTGTCACTCTGCCATGGAGTGGGAGCTCTCAGAAATGAGTGTGGACAGTGCTGTTGGCACTTTGCATCAATGAAAAAATTTTAAAATAACTAATAGCAATTGTGTGACAAGGCTGGGAAGTGATTACCAAGATGCCTCATAAAGCAGTATCAACTTGCCATATTTTGAATTTAAGCAATCAAGGCTATGGAAGAAGAGTCTTTTTTTAGGGAAGGTAAAACTGGGAGGATAGAAGGTCTCTTGACATCTAGTACCAATATTAACACTTGCACACTAAGCAAGTAGGATAATTACCCTTTCTGAAGATCGAGAGTATTGGTTATATTAGCAGGTTAATTTTCTCAATTTTCTAAGCTCCCTTGCAGTGATCCACTGAAGGCCAGCCTCCCTCTGACAGTTTATCCTAATAACTGAAACTATTGCTGTTACCATTGGAATAGCTTTTATTCAAGCTGCCATTGTTTAACAGCTCTGGTCTGTATATATGAAGCGAAAACCCATTAAAACTCATTTCAAAGATCTCTGTTAGCCCAGGAAATATTTAACAGCAGCAGTAACTATGCAACAAGAAGGTTAAGCCAGTTAGTGTTTGTGACAATTGCACTTAGCCATTCTATCCAGTGGCAAGAACATCTTTGCATTTATCAAGAGAACAAATTTAGTAAGAAACTACACACAGCAAGAAATAAATGAGAGATGCAGGGAAAAGTCGTATTATTGTGGCATCTGCTAGAGCTATTTTAGAACAGTGTCCCCCTGTGCTGCTCCACTAATGGGCTTGTGAGTATCAACTAAAATTAAAATCTGTTTCTCAGGCACTTGTAAATAGGCCACAAAAACTTAACATGTCTCAGGGTTTGTTTTGGTTTTTATCAAGTGCCTTAATTTTCTTCATTCATTTAGAAAGTGTTTTAGCTTATGCTTTGCAATGGCCCTTGTGCCCTGGATCTGATGTGAGAAAGGCTCTGCACTTCCCTCCTCCTCTGCCAAAGAAGATATTCCTTATGGCACATCCTCGTCCCTCTTTCACATAGGGCCAGTTGCAGCAAGAGTTTGCCCTGAGGAGTATTCATTTCTCAAACTGGACTTCAGTATTAAATCCAACATTTTTATGAGGACAAAGTAGGCTCTTTGTTCCCAACAGCTTTGGGCATCCAATTTCTTAAAATATGTGTAAAAATTCTGCTTCATCTTCCACTTTGCCCATGCACAGGAATGCCATGCACAGGGAAGGCCAGACATTTATGCCTTTCCACAACTCACCAATGTTTAATTGTGTTTTGGCTCCCATTAGGATGTGGCAGTCTGACCAGATAGCCAAAAAAAAAAAATAAATTCAGGAATGGCTTTGAGCAAGAAGCCCTCTGCTTCCCTTGGCAAATCTGAGCTACTCACACAGGCACTGAAAGAATTGGGGCAGTACGAAAATATGCTCAACTGTGAGAACAAAGGTTGTGCAAAGCCAGCCACAACTAACTTCTAGAAAGATGCATATACTATCTCTCTTTCCATGATATTTATTTTTTTTTTTTTAGTGGGAGTTACATGCAAAGTCTGTGTTACCTCCAGAGACAAAGAGAGAAAAAAAGAAGCACTGAGAGCCTAAGAGAGCAAACCAAAATGGTATGTCTAAAATTTAAACTAATATGTTAATCTAAAAGCCTCCTTACTATGTGACTGGGTTTGGAACACAGAAAGCAGAATATGACATGATTTGAATAAGTTGCACTTGGCAGTATTAAGGAGAACTGCTGAATCACTGACTTCTATTCCTGGAAAGATGAAGTTTACAGTGATTCTGGCTATACCAACACATTAACTCTTGATGTCACTAGCCTCCACGCACTACTATCAACAGTGCTTTTCTTCTTCCTCAACAGAATGATAAAGGGAAATCCCACTCTTGCAGCTATATAAGTGTTTCCATGAAAACCACACTTCTTACTTTTTGGTGGAAAAAACTGTATCTATATCATCAAAATGGCCATCAGCTTAGGTAGAGAAAATTCTTTGCATGCTTTGCATGCTGAAGAAAGAAAGTGCCAAACTGGAGAACAGAGCATCTGTTATAGAGAAGGCTACAATTATCTCATACATCTGAACACCACTGGGCATCGAAGTTACTCGAGCTATTTTGCCAGATACTCTGTTCAGGGCTCTTCCTTGACACCAGCTGGGAATAATCAAGAGCTTGAGAGGCCTGTCAATATAGACCTTACACACTTTGAAGGGCACTACTTTTGATGCCTTTGTCGAGTCTTGTTGCTGTAATGGGATGAAAATCTGAACTATTTTGCTGCCACTGTCTCATATTACAAAACACTGTAATGTTGCTAACTGTAGCACTCACAGGGTAACAACTACTTCTGTACCATCCATCGAGGTGTGCTTCACTGGTTTGGCATTTTAATGGAGTCCTTGGCAGAAAGAAAGCAGAAAACAGCAAAATTGCCACTCTGCCACCTTACCAGCAGAAAAAGCAAGTGCTTTCCCTCAACACAGAGACATTAAGTGCTGTTGCAGGAGCTTTTCCCTGGGGATGCCAAGCAGACAAGACTCAAACCTGCTCTCAAACCCATGTGCAGGAGCTGGGCATCTCTGTATCTGCAGAGGCAACTCCGAGTCCCAGGCGCCACATTCAAATCCTCTCAAAGCCTTTCACGGGTGCATTCTTTGGTATTTTGTTAGCTTATCATGCACTTCTGGTCCACTCACAGTGAACATATCAACTGCAGCTGAGCCCCAGCAAGCTTTTTTAAATATCCTTCTCATGCCTGTCATCAGCAGATCACACAGAAAAATATGGACAAGGGTTATAAAGCTTCTTTCAGGACACCAAACAGCTACTGTTCTATTTTTCCACAGGTAATATGCATAATTGTTCACTTATGGCAAAGCAACTGACCAGTAAAACACATCTTTCCATGTTAATTCTCAGTCTATGCCTGTGCTTTTCTGAAAAGGGGATCAAGGTAGAAAAGGAACGATAAAAACACAAACAGCAGCAAGAAAAAGAGTGTACAACAATTCCCTTTGATTCTGGGAACACTAGAGGCTAAAAGAAACTCAGCTGCTTGGGTATCTCAAGGACAGATTCCCACGTGAGACTCCAGCCCGGCTGTGTCACAGACACTGACAGATGGGTTTCCCCAGCCTTGAACAACCTAATGGAGCTTTTAGCCAATTTGCATAGTGGCTGTCCCTGGGTGAAATGGGTACGTGTCAAGGACATTAAGCAGGCCAAGACAAAAGTGTAATAGCCTTGTATACAATATCACTTCTTACTGCTTGCTATTTTTAACCCCCAGAGGGATGAAAAAAGAAAAGAAGAAAAAAAGAAGCTGAAAGCCAGTTGTAAGATAGCAAGCTCCTTTGAGGAATGGGCTGAAGCAACAAGACACTTTTCTTGCAAAATGGAAGAACAAATGCACTGTACAGACAATTACTAGCTAGTTTCTTTCCCTTTTTTAAAGCAAAACGTTGTTGGAGTCTCCCAAAGCCTGTCTCTATTAGTGATCAATTATTTTGATCCCGAACTTTCAAAGGGAAGTATGTGAAGCCGATTCCTGCACCTGAAACTGAGCCCAAAATATCACCTCTAGAGTCCCATGCAGGTAAAAGAGCCCAGCTACTGCAGGTCTGTACAAGAGCTAAACCTAAGGCTAAGTTTTCTCAGACCTAAGTCCAAAATTTCTTTCATGTCTCCTAACATCTCACACATGGCTGCTTCTTAACAAATAGGAAGAAAAATGAAAAAATTCAAATTGGACTCACAACAAAAACGTATAGCTTGATATGAAATATAAGGTCAAGCCCAGAGGTGGCTGAATTACCTGCTGAGTTGCTGCAACCCTCACGCACTCCAGGGAAAAGCACGTGTACTTCATATTTGCTCGGCAATCACCTCAACCTCCTGGCTAGATTCTGCTCTCAGCCACATTAGAATAATTCAGCTACCAGACAATGAGCTGTGATTGAAAAGTGGGGCTGAACTGCAACTCGTGCAAAAAGAGCCCTGGCCTAGAATCACTGAATTTTGTTGCCTTGCCTTCTTCTTCACACTTGTTCCTTTCAGCTTGCTATAATGCACAACAGTGCTGAAACTAATTCTTTACCATTTAGTAGAGATCAGATTAAAAATTAAGCACGCAAACAGAGGCTTCCCTGAGGAAAGATTCAGCTCTGGCAACTAAACTCTGCACATAGTATAAAACATACCACGGGAAGTGTTAAACAGTATTTTTGACAGAAACAAAACCTACACCAAAAAGGCTTAGGATTCAACCCAGTTGAGCCATAATACTCCAACATTGAGTGAATACATCCCTGTGTGATGCTACAAAAAACTAAAGATCTTCAGCAAGGAAGCGTATGCAGATTTGAGATCTGTTTATAATCCTCCTGCTCATGGTGAGTGATTACCTATCCTGAGAACACAGGAGGGACCAGGAAGGTAGGTCCTGGTTTTGAGTATAGCTACCTTAGTGCTATTTTTGATTTTGTCATTAGCTGGCTGTGTGATTTTGACTAAGCTGTCACTAGGGACTCCCATTTCTTCCGAGCGAAATGAGAACACTAACTTTATTTTAGGCACTTCTGAAGTCTTTGGATAGAAAAGCTCTATAAATGAACATTATTACTGTCAGCAATACTGTTCTACCACTTCTACGGTTATTCAAAATCAAAACCAACAGTAGTGCACAAAAGAGCTATCTAACAGCTATCTGCAAATCTAGGCTATGACATAGGTCACCACTTTATGTGTTAAAAAGCTGCAGGATTTCCAGATGAGCATCTTCAATCACCATAATAATAATCTCAAGCCCAGTTCTCAAGTCCATTTAATTAGAGGGGATGGAGAGGGATAAAGCCCAGAGGGTGTTTCTGCTTGGGTAGTATGTGTACCCCTGTTTGTTTAGCATTACAAAACATGCTATGAGCTTAAGTGTAAATTATTTCAGCCTTTGGCACTATTCAATTATATATGCTAATTTTAGATGGAGTAGATTGTACTTGAAATAACAGGATTGCATTTGAGCAAAGCCTTCCGTGGTGAAATTCTGTTGATACTCTCTCAAATCTTCTCTCTTGCAGAGACCAATCCTTTCTCACTGCTGGACTTTTATTGTGAAGAGAGGATTCACTCTTGGTGTGACAAATAAGCATTTCAATTTAAGCTCCTCATTCAGTTCAATTACATAGGAGCATGCACGTATCTACCCAGTAGCTAATGATAGGGAGTTGTAAATACTCTCACACCACTTGATTTCAAGACTTTCAATGTTATTAGAAACACGTTATCTACTGAAGCTGTAAATCATGTGATTTCTACAAATTACAGGAAAATGTTGTGGTCATGTAAAATAAGCAAGTTCATTTTTTTTAACATGTTAACCAATACAATACAGCATTTCATCCCTTTGTTATTTCACTTTTTACAGACATAGGCTGGATGACCAGCAGCAAAAACGTCAATATAACAGAGCCAGAAGAAGTGAGGCTGAGGCTTAGCCAAAGTAAGGCTAAGCCTAATAGTAGAGATAAACTGCTTTTTGCACCCGAGTTGGTTGCTCTGCAGTAGCAAGCACAGACCCAGCAGCTCATTCACAGTGAGCTGAATTCATTTAAGGTTGCATTATGCCAGACAGTTCCTTACACAATTTGAAAAAGGATAGAGTATAAAAAAACCAAATATGCAGCAACAATACGCAGCCCCACAATATCCAATGTCTAAAAATCTACAGCCTATGTAGAAACCTATCTTCGTAATGGAATCATCAGAATAACACTCAAAAATATCAATATCATGAGGGACATTTAAACAAGGGGTATTTTTTGTTTCTTCTATACCTGTTCTGGAACTGGGAAAAATTAAAGTCATATCCGAAAAAAAAATTATTCAGGGCTCGACTTTGATTGCCTTTTCTTGGTTTCAGATTGGGCGGGGGGAGAGGGTTGGGTACTTTGGTTTTGGGGATTTTTGTTCCTTTTTAACTCAATTGCATTTAACTGATAAGACAGATATCCATCAAATAAATTTGGAATAGCAGAGACTGTAAAAGTGAAAAAATTTATCATTATTATTAACAGTAATTCCTTCACTAAGGAAGGTTTAAGAGTTTTATATACACAGCAGCAGTCTGAAATGCTGACCTCCTCCAGATCTTGGGCTCACACCTCAACCCAGCAAGGCAGATTCAAGATTTACAGCTTAGTGACAAGTCTGCCAATTCATCACCACTAAACCATCCTGAGCCCTCTTTGGAAGTGGCACAGGTCAAAAGAGGAAACCACCAGCTGCTGAAGAAATCCCTTCTCAAATAAATTCATTCCACAAGTAGGCAGCCTGGCACTAGCTTTCTCACACACCTTCCCCTACTCTCCACCAAAATCTCTGCTGCAGTGGGCCATACTCATCCTGACTTTTCCACTTATCTTCCAAAACCACAAGCATAAATTTTAAAGTGTCACCAAACTTTAGGATGAGTTAATAGAAAGAGTCAAGAAGAGAATAAAATGTAACCACATAAAGGTCCAGTGCTTCTGATGGTCGAGTTTTCTCTGAAGACAAGAGTGGCTGTCCTATTATCTTCCAGTGTGTGGAAGCACAGTGACTGGATACCTTAAGTTGAAGAGTAGATGAAAGAGAAAATTTACTTCTATCAATCTTGAAAGGAAACTAAAAAATAATTTAACAACTTGTGCAAACACCCAGAGAGAGGATTTTTATGGAACTAGTGTTCTGGCAAAGAGAAATGAGGCAGTTTAGGCTAGTTTGACTAGGAAATGCATATCCATATCTATACACCTTCAGTATGCCTACCTGTATAGGTATTTTATCAAATATACTCAGAGTTCAGTTTACGAGTTACTTACTTTACCTTAGTTTAAATCTCTGTCCTAACTAATTTAAACCAAGCTGTTACAAAGCCAACAAAATGTGCACTTAGGCTTATGCATAATCTTTGCATCAGTTTAACTACATCAGTGTGAAATTATGCCGTAAGTTGGACTGCTGCCATTCTGCATAAGCAGCATCAGACACCTAAAGCCCATTCAAATGCTGTGATGTCCTTGTGCTTAATTCCCTAAAATTCCTTAGGAAATCCTAGCCTAAACTATGAGCAGGAAGCAATCATACCAAAACCCTTAAGAGATGAAGCAGGCAGCTCACATCTCCACCAGAGCTAGCACTGTTTTCTTACCACCCCTTGCACAACAGAATACTTTAACCACATGCTTAGTATTTTCCAGAGGAACAGTTGAGTTACTCAGGTGTTTATGGACAATTTGTGTTCAATTCTTTGTTGGAACCTCACAAATTACTGTTTTGGTTACCTCTGCACCAGGTACAGTATCTCTGCTCCTCAAAATTTGCCATCAAAGAGCACTAAGGCTTTAAGGAGGTTCGATGGGTTGGGGACCAGCCTGCTAAGTCATCTTCCTCATCATCCAGTGCCCTCTAAAAAATGCAGTGGGGAGGGCTGGAGTGCTGGAGTGCAGCCTGGCTCATCTCCCCAGAAAGAAATGACTCCAAGAGCTACAGCCACTGAACAGCCTGACCAAAGAGGCACTCCCAGATTGCCTCTCCATCACTGCAGTTACTCTAAGGCAGCTGCAAAAAAAAAAAAAAAAGAAAGAAAGAAAAAGAAAAAAAAAAACCCAGAAAAAAAGAAGAAAGTGTCTGAAGGCTGTTAGCATGTAATTTTGCATACCTCATGGCCACTATTTCAGAAACAGCTTTCAGATGAGTAATTTGGCGAGATTCACTGTTTGCAAACTGCATTCTTGGTCTAAAGAGCACTTACAGTGATGTCTACAGCACCAATGTTCAGGCCACAGATCTCTGTTTACCCTGCTTTTCAGACCACCCAATCTGCCTGCTTCCTCACAGAGTTGATTATTACTTTTGTAAGACTTCGACTAATGGCCCTTTTGATACAAGGACTTTTTTGGGTTTAGTTTGGGTTTGGAGGGGTTTGGGGTTTTTTTTCTTTTTCTTTTTAGTAATAAAGAGGGGGAAAGTAATAATGTTAAAAGAAGTAAAGCCTAAACCAGAAAAGTTATCACCATCTAGGAGAGCTTTGAGGAGCAGTGGGATACAAAAAGACAAGTTCTCTAACTGGCAGGTCTCCACCAGCCTTTACAATTAACAAGCTAGCTCATTGTCTGGGTTGTTATCTAAACTACAGTCTAGGCATTTTCTGCTAACATATTTTTTGACTTCTTAAACACTATACTGTACAGTACCTAGTACAAAGGCGCCTTTCTCTAATTCTATTTAAATCTCTATTTTCCTGTTTTAAAAATTAACTACTGTAACCATAGCCCTAAGCAAAGAAAAGGAGAAGGGGAAAAAGGAAGAGAATGTGCTTTTAGCAAGGAGGGAAAAGAGTTCAGGTGATGGAATTTTCTTTGAGGCAGAGGCGATAAAAACTCACTACTTTTAAAAAGACTTAAAATCCATTTTTGTTCCCATCATGTTTGTTTTATCAGCATTCATCAACAGCAACAGGCAACTGACAGACAGAACAAGATCAGTCCTTCCTTATGACCTATCTGAACCATTGTGTATATCTTCACTTTCTAGTCTTCTTTTTTTGTTTGTTTCTATATCTAATTCTAGTAAATAGAAAATTACTACAAAACTTTTTTTTTTTAAAAGGGATCATATTGTAGGGGGTACAAAATAATAAACATTAAGTGTCATCACAGAAATATGTTCCATTATATTTATTCTAGTTATAGGACAAAAGATAAAATGCACAAAACTTGGGAAAGATATACTAGGCGTTTTACTAAAACTCAAAAACAGACATCTTTGGATCAGTCCTCCCCAAAACAAGCACTTTTTCTGCTTTTACTTAACTTTTGTTTCTTGAGATTTCCCCTCCAAGTCATTTTTTTAATGTGTAACTCTTGCACATACAGGCAGGTATGCTTTTATGCTTTCCAACCATTATTTTTTATTTCAGATACTGGAACTGCTTTTAAAACATATTAACCATAGTTACACATATCCCGTACTCTTCTTTTGGCCAACAGGATAAAGGATTAGGAAAAAAATGGAGCCTGCTTCATTAGTTGATTGTTTACTTTGCATTTGTGGAGCCTGTGAAACTAATGTTTCACTCCAAGTTAAGAAAACATTGTTTTCTTCCATTCCAGAAACAGAAAAGCAGCAAGGCTTTTTTCACCATGTATGTCATCATCAGCAATATTCCTTCTGTGACTGAAGGCAATGTAAAAGAAAAAACCAGCTTGCCATAACTTTTAATGGTGAAGTTATAGGACAGCCCACCAATAAATCTATTAAAAAATCAGCAATAATTACAAACCATTGAACAACTATAAACAATATTTCCATAATACCTTTGATGTCTGCTTTACTGGTTCCACTTGTCAAATCTGGCTGGCATTATTTACACTGGAGAGCAACAAAAATAAAGCTTCTTTTTTTGACCAAGAAAGATTACAGATACGAGAAACTTCTCAAAATTTACTTCACCCTTTTACTGAATGGTGGTCCTGACACACTAAATCATCACACTATGGGGAAACGCAGTGAATGCTGAAAACCTCCTTTAGAAGATATCTACCAGCGAGTTGGTGTTTACCAAGGAATTCATTTTCAATTAAAATACGTACTACTTGAAATTCTAGAGATTAATTCAGATGATTCAGTACACCAGTACAGAACACAGATTTGGTTCCGCTGAATTCTTTACATCTCTCCTGGGAGGCTGTAACAACAGTCTTCCCTCTATAGGTGCAGACACACAGAATTTAACATGATTGGACCGTTTTCTCACGCAGACTTCATTGAGACATTGGTAATGTAAGGAAGTTAAGACAAACCCTCTCCTTACTGAATGTATTCTGGTAGTTCCTTATTATTTTTGAAAATTGTTTCATTCTCACTTTTCCCGAGTAGCATCTATTGCTAAGCCACGTTACCATCCATTTGGTGATGTTCCCCACAGCCAGACAGTACAGGTGCCTCACAGCAAATCCTGAGCATCAGCAGCAGGCTGACACCAGTGAGGCATAAATTGCAGCAACTTTTAGTCTGCTCCATCTGGCACCTGGAACAAAACCAGTCCTCTGATGGAAAGCTGTCATTGGTGTCAAGCTAAATCTGACCCATACTTTCAGCTCAATACCACCAAAAAGCACAGAGCCACTTTGGGATCAATAACTTAAAAAGCTGTTTGCTCTGATTTGTAATCCAAACAAGCATGTGGGAGATGAAGAAGTGGAGGATTGAGCCCAAAGTCATTACTTCTGACTTTATACTTCCAGAAATATACCTTCGCCATGCATTTTACCGATTAGCTTTTAAAATATCCACATTTTGAAGGTTAAACATATATAAATTGTAAACAGATCACAGCATAGACTTAACAGAGTTTTGAACATAAAGCCTTAATATTTATTTAAAGTGTAAGGCTTTTATGTGAAAAAATATATATCTTTTCTTAGCCAAAATATGTTTAAAGGTTCATCTTCTTTGAGGAAAGTATCAAAATTCAGTGTGACAGATAAAAATCCAGCACATACCATGTCCATATTCACATATAAAAAGGTATTTTCAACCTTTCAATTCAAAGATCAGCAATAAAAAAAATCCCTCTCATATCTTTATGATGCTAAGTAATCATTTCACCCATGTCTCAGTACTGACTTACAAAGACACGACTTGCCTTTGCTCTGTAGTTTTTGTGTACAAATGAACTGAGGAAACTCATTGTTACGGAAGTCAGTGGGATTCTCAGCTTCTTTACAAAAAAAAAAAAAAAAAAGTCAGCTAGATGCAGCTGGCTCACAACTCTGGAAAAATATTAAAGATGACAGAAAGAGCATGATGTTTTGGCTCTTCTGCAGCCATTATGATATTGAGCAATATGCTGCAAAGAGCTATTGCAGTAAAGTGCTGCAAGACCACCTCCTTGCTGAATAAAGGTCAGGCAAGGACTCTGTTGAATACTCTGAGCTGTATTGCTACGTCTGCATCTTCCAAGTTACAATTTTTTTGCATCTTTGCACCATGAATTTTGGGCTCTTCACATACTGACAGAAATTCTGTGTTGGTGAATAAGATTTTCCAATTCCAAACATCACCAAAAACCTAAATTATTTGTTTCACTTTTACCATTGAAACCATATTAGCTGTTTGTCTTGTAATATCTTAAAGAGCTTTTCATGATCCCTACCACACAGTGGAGAGACAGAGGGTGTCTGTCGTTCTTGCCCTGAAATGAGAGGATATTGCTCTCCTCCAGGGAGCGTGCTGATTATCAGAAACATCTCTACCCCCCTGTCCCCACTGCAGCAGTGGCCAGATGTACAGAAAAAGCCCTGCAAGGACAGATGTAGAAAAAAGAGCCCTGCTAATCTGACAGGTCCTGACAGCCACCTAGCATCTGCCTGGCCCATGTGCTGCTGCCCAGTACCCAACACCCATCACCAGCCTGGGATTCAAGGAGGTTTCCCTCTGTTCTATTTCCATCACGTTATCTTATGGTGCCTTATATATGGATATAATGTACACATTATATAGATCTTGTATATTTGTGCCTACATACTGTATACTATATATATATATACATATAGTAGGGAACATACATCAGCAAAAGGCCTCTCATTGCAGGGATTGCATCAGTCACACTAATAGCTGACACGGTAAAACAATTGTACAATTTGTACACTCTCCCATATTTTATATTTTCAGAAGGGGAAAGGAAAGAAGAGACTGGAATTTCTCCCTCTAGTTACTCAGACCACAGAATCAATGTAATTCTGCTGTCTTCATTACATTATTTTTCCCCAGAAACCATAATACTCCAAAAAGATTAAATTAAATAATACTCTAAAAAAAAAAAAAAAAAAAACAAGCAGTTCTTTAATTTCATTTCAATACCATCTTGTTCTTCCAACAGCCTCTCAGATGTGCAGGAAATGGCTTAATGATGTGCCTCTATTAAAGGGAAGTGCTGAGGTATCTCTGTAGGTTGCTCCCATCCCCCAAAAGTTTGCACAGCAACAACTCTGAGAATACATATCTGCCAGCAAAAAATGTCTTCACCAGAGCCTCCTTTTATCACAGAAGCTGCAACAAAAACAGCACTTAGAGGACATAATCATCTCTACTCACAGTACCTCCTGAACTGTAAACACAGTTTAAAAACTGCACGCCATGGAGCTCAGGCGTGTTATCTAATCCTTTAGAAACTCTATCCTACTACAAACACAGGGAGCAGCCATGCCAGCCACACCATGTGCTTCCACTTACCGACCCACTCCCTTTCCACAGGCACACACACACACACCATCCCTCGCCAGCCAGCACAGAAATGCTAACACAGCTCTCGTGGCCAAAACACTCAGGGCCTCACCTGGGAAGCAAATTCTGCCCTGCCTGTCACCCTGCTAACACCCCCAGATGTAACAACAAGTGCAAGTATGCATGATACATGCTGTTGTCAAGAGTTATATTCCCTCACCCTTGCCTGCACCCCTTCAGCACTACAGCTGAAAAACAGAATGAAAGCAGTGGGTTTTTTTAATGTAGTATCTGGGGCTGCTGAGCTTACTCTAGCTGGTGGTGTGTTTGAAACATTACTTACCTGAGCAAGTGTTGCAACACTCTCGCCACACTTATTTTGTTGGCAAAGCAGCCAAACAGCTCAGGTGACTTTGCAACTGCCTTGCAGGGTAGCAGTGCAACAGTACAGGCTTTGACAGCCAGACTTGTCATAACAAGGAGGAAACAGCTTTTTTTTCTTTTCTTTTTCATTTTTTTAAATCTTCATTTACTCTGAACGAGGTAATTTGATCTAACTAGAAAGCCGTTCTTTCATTTTCTTGCTAATAATGCTGAAGACTCCTGACAACACATGTGAGCACAAGCCTCACTCAAAGTGGGCTTGGGAGCAGCAAGAAGTGCTTGGTACCTGTTTCAGAGTTTAGTGTGGCTGGAGCAGGAGCAGCCCTTCACACATCATCCTCCTAGTGACCATTACGGAGCCAGAGTCTCATTCATAGCACCAACACCATTGTAACTTGCAATAGAATACTGTTTCTCCACAATAAAAACAAACAGCAGCTGATAGGTGAATATTTCTGGGCAAGACAAGGTAACAACTGAAGGGTGTGGGCTTTGCCCAAATTGTTCCAGATCAAATCGTGCCTGAACAAACTCTCACTTCTGTAAATCCCAGTGTTGTGAAAAGCTGATGGTTTTTCTGACGGGTAAGCAGAGCTGGTTTTTTTCTGCCCCCATACTTTCAATACAACTGAAATACAGTAGTTTCACTAAGGACCATATCACATTCCGTAAAAGCTGTTACCCATTTCTCCCTCTGTTAGACTCTATCCCAACACTTTACATCACATTTGAGGTGCTGAACCAGAGAGCATTTAAGTCCTAACTTGCACTGATTTTTAAAATCTGCCCACAGAGAAACATGAATCCTTCTCTACAGATCAATTTACATGACCATCATGACACTAAGGTCGCAGACACAGGAACAATCTTTCGCCACACTGAAGGAACTCTCCCAGTGAAATCAGCTTTGCCGTTGGAAACACATGGGATCCTGCTTTGGATGATCTCAGACTCAAAAATTACATTTCAAAATCATGCAAAAAACAGATGAACAAACTTTTGAAGGCTTATCACTTACCTCTTCTATTTCTTAGACAACACTTATTTAAAAAAAAAATTGCATCCTTGTTAAGGGTCAGCCATGACCCTGCATCATTGCAGATGACAACTGAGGTCAAACAGTGCTGATCAGCTTCATCCAGCTGCTCTCTAGCATCACAGATCATGTACTTGCCAAGCACAACTTCAATACCAAATCATTTTTCACATAACTACTTCAAAAATCTCTATAAAGTTTACAAGATCTCAGAGGGAAAAATGAACATCTTTACAGGTATGAAAATTAGAGCAGAAGATAATGCACTCCTGTGTCCAAAATTGTACATTCTAAGAGATTTCTTATATTGTGCCTGGATTAATTACTTGCTTCAGTACGGGATGATTTTTACAGGATTAGTATAAATTGGTCTAGCAAAGGGCTATGAAAATTTTTGCTTGCTTCAAGCCAAACATGGTTTCCAAACACCACTGAATGCCACACATTAAGCTAGACCTTAGCAGCACCCACACAGAGATGTAAGTCATGTTACATTAGACCCTAGGAAGTGAAATCACAGCCCACATCCAACACACAGATTGTGTCCTAGCAGGCCAGATGTTGCATGCATGATTAACTACCAGCCTTCAAGGGGAATGCGGCGTGCATACTTGTACATGTCCTCTACTCAGACTGTCCCTGAAAAGCTTCTTTTCTACCTTGTGAAACAGAGTTAAGCTGCATTTCAAACAGATTTTAGGTGCGGTTTGATTCCCATTTTCATCACTGGTGGGTACACTGACCCACAGAAAGAAGAGGCAGTCCCAGCTCACAGGGAGCAGCAGCTGCCCTGCAGGTACCCCCTCTGGAGCTCTGTTAGGAGCTATCCACTGCTGGGTACCCAACGTGTTCTCTTAGGATCAGTCAAATCCACATCATGATCTTAAGCAAGGATTAATCACAACAACAGGGAAAATATACATGTCCAAAGGCACTGCTGCTTTCACTACCTACAGAAAGACATCACAATTGATTCTCATGTAAGAGATGGGGTTAGAAAGCCAAAGGAACAAAAAGGGGAAGACTCTCCACCAAAAAAAGCAGTGTTTGGGATGTGGACTATGAAACACACTGGGCAAGGAAGAATGAGTGAATCTTCAGTGACCTTCACTCTTGAAGCATTCAAAATTAAGAATGCAAAGATGTTTATCTGACATTTCAAGGTTTTTTTTCAATTTCTTTTTGTTTTATTCTTTCAGTGTAGGAAAAAAAAAAGGAAGTTTAGACAGTACATGTTTAAAAATAAAGCACAGAGTTCTTAAAAGGTTTCAATGGCGTAAGGTACTAGTAAAGACCCTACAAATCACACCTGGCTGAAAACTAACAAAGACCTTGGAGAAAACTAATTCACATTTTGTAAGATGGTCTGAAGACATTCTATCTGTATTTATCTTATTAGTATCAAGCAGCTGACACTACCATGAACACTGCACTGCAGTGTACCATACCTAAGTGTTTCTACTGTACAGCTGAGGACTTAGTAGAGGATTGGGGAGGAGGAGATTTTTCTGCTTCCTAATTAGCTGTCAAGTGACACAGTTCTCCTTATTGTCTGCAACAGCATTTTGGGAAATGGTTCCTCAGTACATCAGGTCACACAACCCATGCAAAGCTAAATGCACAGTTACTACCACGGGATGTGGAGGTGCTTTAGATTTCACCCAGACTATTTATTCTGCTCTTGTTTGACAGCTACCCTTAATTTCCTCCACATCTCACTCGTTTTTGGTCTGTTCCCCTCTTTACCCCCCAGTACAAATAACATTGATTTTTTTGAACTCTTAATCTACACTGGCCAAAGCATTTGTTCAACTATTTGTCCAACAGTTCTCCACTGTCATTTTGCAAATGTTCCACTGAATTCATTAAAATTTTAAAGCTTCCCACCAACACAGGATTTGTTTTTTTATCATTTTATAATTTATAAAAATTTTTATCATTTATAAAAAATAAAATAATTTTTATTTTATTTTTTTACATACTTCAAATGTTAGGCAGAACATCTAAGAAACTAGAGGTTCACATCAAATTTTGTTTCCTTGAGGGGAAAAAAAGCAATTTAAAAACTGTGTTTCTACTTCCTTCCAGACATCAGGGTAACACCCATGTCTTTTTTGGTTACTTTACTTAGTTCTAAGATACCGTTTGAAACTGATGTTTCAACTTTTTTAAAAGGAATTAAACCTGTTCAGCTCACATATGTGCCAATTTCTTGGACTAAGTTTATCAAAACTTAGCTGCACCAGTAGGCCATTGAAAAAAAAGCCTCTATCTAGGAGCTTTCTGCACTACACAGTAAGGGAATACCTCAAACAGAACTGCAGCTCAAACTCACCACTAGCTGAGCAGCACCATGAACCCTTTCAGCTCCTCCCTTGCATTTTGTGATCATTTATACTTCTGGATGGGTTTTGATTATAGCTCAACCAATGTTAGACAAAAAGCAATTAACCATAAGTGTATTCATTACAGGCACACACCCATAAACTGCAATATGAACATCAACTGTGCTTCCCTAAGTGACAGGGAGTCCCTCAAGGCTCAATTACTTGCCACTTTTTGCTCCCTTTCAGATGTTAGCAGTCCTACTCTTCTAAATGGGTAATAACTACTGATAACCATTTACAAGCAGCAATTAAGAGTTTTAAACCGATACCAATGACTTCTCTCAAAACTGGGACCAAGCTTTCCTTATTTTTCCAATTTCCTAGATAATTATCTCAGTGTTATCCATTTCCCACATACTTTACTGAATCGCTATTTTTCACAATATACACCTAGATGTTTATTGAAAATCCCTGGCAACAGGGAAGCTAAAAGTATTGATATATTAGATGAATTTTTCTCTACAGCGTAGATCCAAGAATGGTGATTAACTTTGGATGAGACCACATTAGTTCAGAATACCTGCTTACATCCAAGTACAGCAGAGAAACCACGTTGAATAAACGCTCAGAGCCCCACCTTTTCTGAAACTAACTTCTTCTACCCCTTCTCTACAATTGAGCTTAGCACGCCAACATAATTCTAGGAGGTATTGGAATAAATCATTATCACAATGATTTATCATGTGTTAATGAATTGCCTGTTGCACGCTCCTGTGACCACTTTTGTGCAGCTTCCCCGCACACAAACCCATCTGAGGCAGGCAACAACACAAAACACCCCAAATAAAACAGGACCTGCACCAGCACACTCAGAAACTCATTAGCCAAACCAGAGCCTGACAACACCCTGGATGCTGACAAAACATCCAAATGTCTGACAGCCTGCAAAAAGGCAAACTCAGAAAACTTCCAGCAGAGCCGTCTGAGCTGATGATGGCAGTGAGACTGTCATTTCACACCACAGCAAGAGCGAGCAGAAGCCACGGAGCTCTCAGCACCAGAGACTAACAGAATTACTCCGAGTGATAAAATACAATGTCAGGTGTTTCAAAGGCTTTATCAACACCCTTTAAAAATATTTCCTTTGTTATCTAGGATTTTTTTTCCTCTATCCTTTTACCCTGAAGGGCACGGCACTTTGCATTCTACTTTATTCATTCATTAATGACTCTCATAATTTCTGTTAACGAGTTCTATATACCTGGTAGATATTTCCATGGATTTAAAGAAAGTAGTGGATAGGTACTCCAGGGAGTAATTCAAAGACAGCAAAAATATTCCACATGTTAAGGGTGAATAATGTACCCTGTTTACCTTCCTTTTATTTAGGATTCATTCAGAAGGAAAACCCTACTCTTCAAACTTTTTTAACTGACTTTTTTTAAAGTCCTTTTGTACCACCTGCATCTCTCCTTCCCAAGGTTACACAGCTTGTGGCAAAGCACACATATGGAAGTAGAGTAAGAAAAGTCATTTCACAGTTATTACCCTGAAACCTAGTCAAATGCCAGACCCAAGAAAAAATAATATGAAATAATTTATATTTTTAATTGCATGTTCAACTCTCTTCTTTTTGTGTTTTTTTTAATTTTTTTTTCGTTTTTAAAACAAGTTCTCTATTTGAAAAGATCAGAAAAAAACGTTCAAACAAAACAACATGATCCACAATATAAAACAATACAGAGGTTAGACACAATGCCTGGTGGGTTTTTTGGTGGTTTATGTTTTTCCTACAGGACTTATATACACTAGTCAAAGCAGGAGACAGAAAAAAAGGAGAGTATAATATTCATCTTTCTTCAGAGTCACATGAAGTTGTACTTGGATGAGGCTAAGGGAAAAAAGGAATAGAAGTGATGTCTTTTTTACAGTGCAAACTTTCAAATGCGTACTATATTAAAATCAAATATCTAAACATAGCATCTGTAGTAGTCAACAAAAAACCACAGAACCAGCTAACAAGGTGGTTGTTATTGCCCTGATCTCCGATGCTGAGCTTGTGCTGCCTTGAAAACAATGAAAATTAAGACTCATAAGCAGCAGCAGTCAGACCTTTCAAGAATGTTGATACCTCTCTCTCAGAGTGCCATCGGCTCCTGACAGCCGGATGCAGACAGGCAAGGTAAAACGTTTCAATCTGTGCATCCCTCTGGTCTGTCTGCAGTGCAATGTATGACTTCAAACAGCCCTCAGTAAACAGTCTTCTCATCACTCCAGCCTGGGCTGAATTTTAATCAGGGTCCTTTAAATGCCATTGAGCAAATCCATAAACTATGGATTGCTTCTTGCATGCCTCCGGCCAACCACTATTTGGAGGGTCATTTATTATTTTTAGAAAACCAAAACAATCCAAAGTTACAGTACATATCACAGCACATCTCAAAGCAGAGTGCAGTTATTTCTGGATAGTTCACATTGCATGTAAATGAAGCTTTTAATTATTCCTTTAACGTGACATAGTGGATGCATCCATCTGTTAGTCACACGTGAAGAGGAGCTAGGTTTATCTAACAATAAAACAGCAGTTAAGTTTTCAGGCCACTCAGATGTAAAACTTGGAATCTAATTCACATATTGTGCACTAAAGGCGAGCAAAAGACAGAAATATGGGAAGAGCTCCCAACCATCATAGTAGCAATAAAGAGCCTGCAATTCAGAAGGGATGCTACATATAATGAAAACACTAAGCCTGCTCATAAACTAGTTTTTGGTTGATTTTTTTTTTTTGCGAATCTGTCCCAGGGAAGGTTAGGCTCTGTGCATCAATTATCAAGCCAGGACTATGTCCCCGGTAGAACTACAAGCTCAGCAAAAACTCATTAGAAAGTGTGTGTGTGCAGGGGGGGAGAAATGTGGTCATTATTTGACTGCTCTGTTCTGCAAAGAACTGTATTAGGGAGGTGTAAGCCAGCAGAGTGCTGACTGCTACAGTTCTTCCTATCTCCTATAGATAAGTCAATTAATCAAACTTTGCTTACTACCTGTCAAAAGTCTGTCCTCTTGCTGAAATACAGAAGGAATGCAGGGGCACTTCCTCCGCCTGCAGGTTCTCTCTTGCTTAAGGAGTGGTTCCAGTCATTTCGAGAAAACATTATTTCATCCTGTTAAACAGCTTTAGGAAAATTGTCTCTTTGTCTTTCTTGCAACAGAGCAACTGACAAGCAGGGAGTGAAGACTTTCACCTGAAGAGAGGAGTGGCACTTAGCACAGCATTGAGTGCAGCCCTTAAAGCTACTGTAGTGCTTCTGACACCTTCCTCCTGTCCAGGGCTTGGTTTGGGCCAGGCACAACATGGGCATCATCCCTTGGCTTCACAACTGTCCATTTGAGTTTGAATTTCAGACTGGATGGGCAGTCTCAGGACCCAGCAATCCATGTAGTTCTGCTGGCTCAGAAGAGGATAATGAGAGCAGGTCTTTTAAGAAATGCATGTCTGTGAAAAATGCTTCCTTTGCCTCTGTGTCAGGCCACCATGACACAATCAGGGCTGCAATGTGAGACGAGATGATGTTTCTCTTCTGCCATAACAATTACAGGCATTACTTCCATTATGGGAAATGTTTGAGTATATTCTTAATCAGAGACCCAATAAACATTCTTTAAAAAATGATGTCATGTCCTCTTCACAGGAACAGGGGAAAAAAAGGAGGAAGAATTTTCCCTTACACCTTGAAAAGCCTGAGGAGATGGATTTGTACACATCTGGAATTCAGGCAATGTACAGGTGGTCTCTATAGTTCTTGGAAGGTATCTGTAAAGAAGAATGTTTCCCTAGGACTTCGTGGAAGAAAAATAAAGCACCACAGAGGCTGGTTTTCACCGAGATTTGAGGAAGATGTGAAAAAAGGCTACATATATAAATCCTGCATTATCTATGTCAGGGAAAACAAATGCAGGATAAGGACATTATTGCTGTTGCTCACCCAGGCCAAATGAGCCCAGGAATCTGGGCAAACAGTCACCATATGATGAATTGAGAGTCCACCAAAGTAGATGGAAACATTCACACTTGTTACCATTTGTTCTGTCCACTTCTGGTATATGATTGACTAGGTTTTTCAGTACTTTTACAGTAGATATTTCTTCCACACTATTGCCTGATGAAATGCTAAAAATGACCGGTTGTTGAATACAGCCAATTCCCAGAATACACTTATTTTGGATTAGTTTCTGAACTAGGTTCAGACTAAGCATTTTTAGGTCTATTTTTATTTGTATTGAAATAGATGCTTCAGTGTTTTTAGCTGTTTGAGCAGCAGCTGTTGCCACAGACTACTTTGTGGCAGCATGAGCAAGAGCTGGATTCAATGTTATTATTTGAAAACTATTTGAATTTTTTTCCTCTTAAAACTGTCCTGCATATAGATTTGCTTCTAATGGTTTCTGCAGTCTCTGTAAGAGAAAAGAAAATGTTCTTGATTAAGTTTCCCAACCTAAGCATAGTGAGAGGCCACACTTACAATGTGAAAACATAATTCTGGCTATGGTTAAAGCCAATAAGACAAATTTAATTCCTGTTAAAAATGTATCCCTTCCTAATTTTTGTTTCTTAGACTTTCTGACTAAACTACTTTATTAGGCAATCACACCCTAAGGTACCAACTAAGAACTAAAATTCTAATTAGAGGATCTAGCAGCCTCCATGATCATAACCTCCAGACATTTATGAAAAAGCCCCACACAATCAAGCAAGACTCTGGTGTTTCCACTCCCTAGTTTTTAGGCAGCAGTTTTTAACTCACAACAATCCATTTCATTAATTGAATTCTCCCACACTGGAAAAATACAGAATTTTGGAAATGGAAGGAATTTTTCTCTCTAGTGAAGTCAAAGTAACTTCAGTGAAATATATGAAGGGGCATTCCACATCAATTAATCAAGGTATGTACCAAATTCTTAACTGGAAGGTAAAGATTACATCCCCCTGCAAATCTGTCTCCAACTCTTTTACTGTTTTCCTCCTCTATTTGTCTTCCCTCACACATACTGTGCTCCTCCCCCTACTCACACGCATGGCATCGGTGCGTACTCCGTCACGCGTTAAGTAGTGAGAAACAGCTAAAGGTAAAATGTTCCAGGTCAAGTGGGCAATTCTAGCGGTTCAAGAGACAGTTTTTGACAGAACATGAAGTATATTCTTTGGTTCTGGCCCACTTCACTAACTGGCTGATAAGTACCTTGAAACATCCAAGCAAACACATTCATCAAATGAAGCAATTTAACGCAAGCAAGATGGTTTTGGGCAACAAAAAATTGATACTAAAAGGCAGTGTTAGCCTTTCTTACAGAGTTGACTGTGCAGATTTGTACAGGCACTACTCTTACAGACTCTTCCAGGAAAGAATTGTTTCCATTGGTCCCTGACTTTTAGATTCTTAGAGTTCTTCTAAGCCATGCTGCTCCAGTTGCAAAACCTGATGAAGTTCATTTGTCATCCTGATTACACAACGTATTTGATGAGTCTGTTTTACAATATAATATTGACTAAAATATTAATAGTCAGTGTTGACAGGAACCAATCCAAAATAGCAACATGTACTCTATTATTAGCAGTCTGAAAAAGCTTAATTAGATTTTAGCAGCCCTCGAAGTCAAGGAAGGAAAAGAACCTTTCAAATCATTAATGTCTCAAGTTCTGCAGAACGTTTCAGGAGCCAGCATAGCCCAGTGACCTGTTATGCATGTAATATATTGCAGAAGGTCACCAATCCTTTCCAAAGTCCTGTTTCTTTAGCCCTTGAGTTGAAAATTAGAACATGGCATATAAGGAATTTTCACCTGAAGTTTAAAATGCCTGTATACATGGAAGTTTAATTTATTATTCTAATGACTTTCACAGCTTGAGATTCTCACAGGGAGACATGCCTGTATGCATTTAATAAGGCTGCAGAGATTGGGACTATTCCTGAAGGACTTTCCGAATCATTTCCAAAGCATCTTTTTATAGCTGGCAAAGTATAAATTATGTAAAAAGGCAATTAGATAGATACCATCAAATCTATTTGACTGTTAACCCCTCTTTGTTAGATTAATCTATAAACCTGAAAAGAATCCACTTTTAGCATTCCAAGACCATGCTCACATATTTAGATGTGAAGATGTAATCATTCAAATATCTGCATCAGGGGGGGCAGGGAAGGGAGGGAGGGAGAGGCAGGAAGTCTTCATGTTCTTCTCCTTTTCTCTCGAGACCTAAACAGCACATTCATGACAAATATGCTGTCCTATTACTATGATGTTGGTAGCTCACAAATGTAACTAATGATCCCAAGAGTTAGATTTTTGGAAATCTAGTAGAGATCTGATACTCACATGTATTAAAAAGAGATCATTATATCTCCTTTCCTTACTGATGAAACCCTAGTTCTTTGGGGATGCAAGAACTGAGAAGAAACATTCCCACACTTCCCATAAATCTTCCAGTAGCAGAGAATGAAGAGAGCCAATGGCACAAAACAGAGTTCCAATTAAGCTACATAATTCTTTTTCCACAAGATCTTCCCACAGGTAACAAAACATCAGGGTTGATGTCACAGCTCTCTGCCCCTTCTCATGAAGGGCACTTCATTGCCTTCTTGGAATTCACGTATCACGACACTGAATATTAAATACAAGTTTCACACGGAGGGCAAATACAAGTTTCACAGGGAATTCACATGGAATTCCCTAGACTTTATACCAGGACCTAACTCTAAGCCAAAAATTTCTCTTCTGCTCATAAGGAAGTTATAAACAACACATGGTGTGTTTCTGCTATTCAAGGCCAAGATACTCCTGAAAATTGCCTATTTTCAGTGTCAGTGCCCTTGAAGCCAGACAAGATCATTCAGCCTCAAACACGAACTGCAGCCTGCCTGTGATCCAGACTCAGATCTGAACACCCTCTTCTTCAACCATCTCTAATTATGGGTAACCTTGATTTGCTTTTTAGCTGGATAAACAGACAGGCTGGCTCAAGCGTCTCTCACCCCATGGCAGAAGAGTAGATAATACACACATCAAAAGTGCTCTCTTCCCCTTCACCGCATGACTTCTGTTTTACGAGGCATGCCCAGAAGTAGAGATCATGTTAAACCATTTGACAAGAACATTCACTATTTCCTCCCCCCTCCCAGAAACTGACTGTGAGATTCTAGTTACAAAGACATTTTGTCAGTTCACTGCTGTAAGTGGCCACTTTTCATACACGCCAGCTAAGCAGAAACAACCTGAGAGTTATGAATACTTATCAGATTGTGTGAAAGTCACAGGCATCACACTGCTGTCTGACTCTCAATAGCAGGGGACTTCTGGGTGTCATTTGGGAATGAAAGGATGCTGTCATTACTCCAAGAGGAGAAAGAGAGCCAAATGAGACTACTTGTGAAAGCAGCCCAGTGATAGAACATTTTGATTAGAATAAATGACACCAAGAAATTTTCTGCTGGCAACCACACTTTTTCCCATTACAAGAAGATGATACAACAAAAGGGAATTTCTTTGCCAACTCTCATTCTACTGGGAGGTTTCTGAAACCTCAAATTTCATGAGACAACAGCCTCCAGAGATGAAGAAAGAGAGGAAAGTATTTTCAGCTAGTGCTTTTCTGGGGAAACAAAAAGAAAAGCTTCCTTACTTATATATACATGCACTTCCCCTCCTACAATTGATCTTGTTTCTTAATAGGGTAAAAATCTTGCATTGCAAAAAAACACAGATTATTAAGAACACTCCTCAGCAAAACTATGTTGCCTGGCCTGAAAGTTCATCAATAGTACCAATGGGTGCTGCTCGTTCATGGCCAGCAAAACTGGTCTTCACAAGGAGCAGATGATCACTGTATGGATGAGAGCTGCTTGTACCCAGCAGCACTAAAAACTGAAGCCCAGCCCAGTTCAGAGCCCTCTGCATGCACTGCCAGCTCTGCAGCTCAGTCACTGACCCATCACAGGGCAGTGGTTCGGAGGCATCTGTGCTCAGCTGTCAGCCTCTCTGCCTCCAGCTCTTCTCTCTTTCCCCACCATTTTACGGATATTTCTTCTATTTGCATTTGAAGAAAAGAGGCATTGCTAGTACACAGCTGTACTTTGGGGGGTTTGAGTATGAAAATATAATTCATGCCTTTGCTCCACCAGATCCTTTCCCTCTCAGTCACCAACTAGACATTCCACCCTGGAATAAAGCTCTTTTCCAGACACCTCAAACAGATGGAAGGACTCAAAAGAAGTCGTTCTGATGCGTGTGCCATAGTAAGAGCCGGAACCATGCAGCTAGAGAGCAAGTCCTTCTTGAATGAATTTAATTCTGCAAAACTAAATCAATCTCAGAGAAGGGAAACACGTCATTTAGGGTATGGGAAACCCAGAAACCAGGGCCCACATCCAACTTAGAAAGAAGCTGGAAACTGCACTGTGATCATGTTATTTGCATGGGACTATCCCAAAAAAAATGGGTTAGTGACTACGCTGGACACTCTTCCTCTCTCTCAACTGAAAACTCACCATACACCTCAGAAATATTTACGTAGTCTGGTTGAAGTCGGTAGGTACTTGAGCGGTAAATAAGTCTGGAAGAAGTAGTATTCTGTAACTTCCTGCCCAGCTTTGCCTGCAAATCTCTCCAAGTGATCAGTCACAGTGAAAATTGGTTTAAATGTTCACTGAGAGCCCCAGCAAGCCTGAAAACTGAACTGACCTTGGACTGAGTCACAGTTTGTAGAAAGCTAATCATGTACCTGAAAGTCCTAATAAAAATAAGCACATAACACTTTCAGCTAGATCAGGGAAAGAGTAGGAAATCAATACTAAATACACTGCAAATTTTATTTTGTGTTTTGAAATACGAACAAAACCTATCCATGGTTCAAACTCAGATAATAGTTTCAGTGAAAGGAAGGTTTCAGCTGCAATATTAACTGAGAAATTTGATCTATAAAAATAGTAATGTTTTTCTCCACCTTTTTCACTAAATCACTTGAAGCTGTCATTGTTTAAATATTAAAACCCCAAGCAAACCCAGAAGTGAGCGACACACAGGATGTTTCAAGCAAAAAAAGATGAGGTGTTTTGATCTAAACACACTTACCTTAAAGGACTTATCATTAACTAAGATGGAAAATTTTAGATTTATTTGGTTCAATGTAAATCAACTTTTCAGCCAACTTTCCAATCAATTGTCAGCCTTGAAAGCCCTGGATACATCCAGCTCCTTAACTAATGTATCTCCCACATTGCTCTGTTCCTCCTGCTCTCTTTTGGGTTACTTCCTACATGGCTTGAGATGGATGTCCCCAAAAAGGGGTACCACTCAAGTACAAATAAGCTGCTGAAAAGCCAGTGGGTAATTATGGCAATCCTACATCTCTCTTACTTCTGGGAATTCAACTGCTCAAGTTTCTGGAAGGTAACTTGCAATGGGTGAATGCCCAGGACAGAGCAGTTTCAGTGTGCCCCAATCAGGAAGAATCTAAGTATCACATCTAAAAATAAAAGTACTGTTTTGTCAGGTCACCACTTCAGTGCTCTTGGGAAGTCATCCAGGTGGGAATTGCAGTCCCAAGAGCCACATCCAAACAGTCTGAAATCAAGGTGTCGTGATCAAGTTACAGCTGTAACGTTTTTCACATTTTAGACCAAAACACCAATCTCCACATCATCTCCTTTCTGCCTCATCCCAGAGGTGTGGCTGCATGAAAGCCTTGCAGCTGACCTTCGGAAGATGCACCCAAGATGCCTGAACTGAAAACAGTTTTAAGGCCATTGTAAGTACCACACTTGTCCCTGGCATTAACCCCGCAGAAAGCTGCAATACTCTCACAACGCCACTCATGCAGTGACTACAGACCACTTACCCAGCCTCCGAGCACGTGGTCAATGCTAAAAGCCTTTACTGGAGCTCTTCACATAGGTAAAGCTGACAGCAAACTCCTGACAGCATAGCATGAGCACAGCCACCCTGCTCTCCACGGAATAGGGACTCCATCTCGCTGCTTTACAGAGCATCACACACATCCATGGCACGAAGGAACACACACCAATAGCAAGAAGGACTTAAAAGGAAGAAATAGTATTCATCTTACAGCTTTCTGATCACAGTGAGGCAACTCTCCGAGGCACAGGGGCCTTTCCAAGCACAGTTTACCTCTGGCAAAGCACAGTCATTTGCAAGCTAATGCTCCTATTAGAAAATACCGATTTATACCTTCGAGGATACACAAATAATGAAGTTCTGTGACCAAATCAGACCTCACAAAAGTTCATCTAAAAAAATCACCTGTTTGTAATTCAAAGGTTTGAGTTTTGGTTGTTTATTTTTAATCAATTCTCCCAAAGTTGTGCTAAATTCCAGATAGGTACATCACTTTTCAGTACCATTCTTGCATGCTCTTTCCAAAGCGTTTTATTAACACACACTAGAAGTAAATTCTATTGTAGAGAAAATAAAAGAGAGAATCGTAGAGAGAATGAAAACATTTAGTGGCACAATGAAGATATTAGGCATTCAAGTAAAATACAGGTCTCAGATCTCCTGATGTAAATGTGAAGAAGCAAACTGAAAAAAAGATGGGAAAGAAATAGGAAGGAAAATCTTCCTTTTGCGCTGAAAAGTTACTTTTGTTATGCAAAAGACTAAATCAAATAGTAAAAATTCTTGTGACTCAAATTATATTATATTACAATAATGTGGCTCCACAACATAGTATGTTGCTACATTGTATAAATTAACTTTCTTTTTCTGGAGACAGTAAGTAGGGAGTGTTTTGTCTAGCTGTATGGGATCATGCACAATGTAACAATTCCAAAGCATTCCCTTCACGCATTAAAAGCCCTGCACACTGTTAATATATCCTGACTAGATTAAAAGTCTTGCAAATGATTTTGCCTGAAAAGCCCTAGTATGAGATCTCCTTTAGGGAAATATCTTCAGCACCAATTAGTTTAATTGACAAGGAAGCCAAGAGAATAGCAGCGAAGAGACAGAGACAGAGTAGGCCAGGAAAGGCTCTGTTTCCCCATTTGTTTTCACATCCTGGAGTCTATTTGCTCTTAGTACTTGCAGCCTTCCCCACCCTAACTATTTATAATGCTACCATTTCATGGATATGTTGAAACTTCAAATCATGGGAGACCAGCAGAGTAAAACTCAATAGGTTATCAGCACCATAGCCATGCCTCACACAACTTGTCTTTTTTTCCTTAAAAGCCCTACTTTCATCACTTGCTGTCCCCAAATAGCTGGTATGCTTTTGAACAGTTTCAGCACACCACGATTATTTTCCTCCACCCTCCAGGGAGGAAACAAAGGAGAGCAAATTTAACCTACTCGGTGTGATAACAACTGTGAAATCTTCTGCTTTCAGTTCCTTGCTCCCCCCACAGTGCCCTCCAGAAGTAACCTGAGCCTACCTTCCCATCAAATCAGTGACATTTTAAGGCCCCTGTGCAAGGGGGGAAAGAAAAAAAAAAGTCGCTTCAACCTTGGGAATCATGTGGAATCCACATAATTTACTATTTCCTGTGATTCATCAAACTTCCTTCTTCCCAAGAGTAATCGGTCACCACTTATTTATACTCCACAGAGAGGTTTAACTCCAAAGGTCAGCCCAAGATTAAAAAAAAAAGCAGACCATTTATTCAAGAATTCTTGGTGGTTTGGGGTTGTTGGTTGTCTCTTGATTTTTAAAATTTTGGTTGACATTTTGGTTTTGGAGGGAGGGGGATGGTTATGAAATGTGTAAAGAAAAAAACCTTATGTGTCTTAAGCAGGCATTTAGCCTTCCAGAAAACGCCTGTGTTACCATCGCTAAGGTAGTATCAGAGTGTAGATTTAGGATGCAGAATGTCTAGCAGAGAAAACTTCTTCCATGTGTGGTAAATCAGGCCACAATTTCAGGCAGAAGAACTAGGAAAACTGGGAGCATGCACCACAGCATCGCACACTCACTTAGGCAGCTCCTTTGCCTGTTTTAAAAGAAAAGGATGTCATACACACCATCCAGACCTGCCTTGATGCCCAGGCAGACGGGGTGAGCGCTGTAACAAAAATCCTTTTGCAGGAAGAGTGTGTGTGTAGCTCTGTGTTTACAAAGCAAACCATTTGGTTCCCACACAATAAAAATGTTTAATCTCTACTACAGTAAGTAAGGAAAAGCAATTTTGAATCTTGAAGCCCAGAGGAGAGAAATAAAATAGTCCTTAAGCTCCACATTTCAGACAAAACTGTCATTCTAACATTAAACATCTACTCTTAACATACATGCTTTTTAATAAACAAACACTAAGAGACTATGGAATTCAATACTTTCTCTAGCTAAAACTTCTGCCCAGTTTTCATATCCCATCTGCACCTCACAGCCCTGTATCCCCTTCTACACAAATGAGTGAAGTAGTGTGAAAAGAGATGCTTGAACACATTAATAACACATAAACTGCAAATCCCAGTTTGGGGGAACAATTCATATTACCCATGTTAAAGATCTGAGTAATTAAATGCTGAGATATAAGATGTCCAATAAAAAAGAAAGCTAACATACATAAGCTTAAATGCACATATATTATAACATCCATGAAAATACAGCACGTGATATTAAGAAGGGAACATTCCAATTCAGCCTGTTTAAAAACTAGGAAACACAGCCCAGCTCTTCCTTTAGGATATAACTGAAGCATATCAAACATATTTATTTATTATATCAAGAAAACAAAAGAAACTTGCAGAAGCTGAGCCAATTGTTATAGAACAACCATGTATTTTCTAACCCTCTTACAGATTCCAAAGATCTCCTTTATGGAGAGCAAAGGAATTCCAAACATCCTTGCAGGGCACTTTGCCCCAGGCATTAACTGAAATTCCCACCATGATCAAGACAGAGAAAGAGGAAAAGGAACAATGTGCTTTTTAAAATACATATGTATACATACACCTATATATATATATATATATAAGTATAATTATATATATATGCAAACAACATGTAGTCAATTGTATTCCAGATGAGGAAATAGATGGAATTAGTCATTAGGAATACTTATACTCTTAATTATGATGTTAAATACGATTCTCCATGACAAAATGGCTCATGCAGAAATCCCAAAATATTTAGAAAAGAATGTATGTAACTGCTTTTGTTCATGTGTTTAGGTCAGGTTTTGTTTCACTTTTTTGCCTTCATTTTTTCCTTAGGAAATATTTGACGTCTGAAAAGCAAGGATCTGAGACAAAGCCTTCTCCTCCTTCAGCTAAAACGCTTCAAGTTTTTTTTTCCCTTAAAGCATTTCTATGTACCTGCCTAACACTGGTCAGATGTATGGTCAAGATCATAACCATTTTTTCAAATTAGTTCAAAGTATTTCTTCTACTCCAAATTAATCATTTTAATTATGCTGTCAACAGCTGCATCAGGGCTTCAAATCAAATCTGTTTCGTTAATGAGATCCTGTTGCCATACGCTTTTTACCCAATGCTCTTTTAAATTGCTAAACTACATGTTAGGATATTCTATTATAGGCAGGTCTTCATATAGACAATCACTTTAAATAATTTAAAGAACACACTCTGAATTTTCATATGCACATAGAAAAAAATCTCAGCCTCCTGGAAGTCTTGTCTCAGGAACACAGGAATTTTTGTCCTTCATTCGAATTCTCATAAAAGTAACAGGGGGAAAATCGGTTTAAATGGAAGTGTAGCAGAGAAGGAAGATAATAATCCTTTCCTTTTTGCTTTGTGATGAGCTGTGATCCTTCCTGTTCCTGCATTTGCTTCAGTGAAGCCTTCCTAAATTGGCAGAATTTTAATGCAACAAAAATATGTACTGGCAAGGTCGGGATTTTGCTCAGCTTTTTTCCTCCCCTCCCTGGTGTTCCTTTAAACCTTACAAAAGAGCCTGTAGACAGGACTGTCAGGTAAAATTCAGGGAACAAAAGAATGCAAATTGCCACCTATTACCTCTCAGGCACATTTCAAATAACCAAAAGAAGTCTAGATAAATGATAAGATTCCAGTCAATAGCTCATTTCTGCTATAACCACACAGTTCTGAGAGGAAATACACTGCAGTTAAACCAGTAGTGATTACTGGACAAGAAAAATATAGTTACCTTTTAACCATGGCACAGTAGCATTTACAGATCAAAAACATGTTATTAAACTCACAGACTGGCCACTCTCCACGTCTTCTCAGAATATTTCTCAAAAGCTAACATTTCTAACAGCACAGCACCTGAAAGTATGCATACCTCGCATTTTCTTTCGTGGCTACAGCTTCCATAAATCCCATCTGCCCCTCTAGGAGGCTGAATAACTATCCTTTTAAGAAAAGTATTAGCTTTTGTAAAGTCACCCGCTTAAAGCTGCCACTGAAGCAAGGTGCTTATAAGCACTTTGTGTTGGCCTAACCCACACTCTTTTGAAAATACCACCCCCGGGCAACTAAATCCTTGGCCTAATTTTCAAAATTGCTGAAGATTCAGCAGTTTCTAATCATTGCACGGGAACTAATGGGGTGTTAGCAGTTTGAAAAACAGGCCACTTATTTGACTCCCTTAGGACCAGAGCTTGGGATGCCTAATTTTACACAGCCATTTTAAAACAAAACAGCCTTAAACCAGGCTTTTTGCCTGAACTTTAGGCAAGCAGCTTGCCCCTTAACCATGAGAGGCTAAAAAGGCTGACACGTTTGAATATGGAGAGGGGGATGGGCAGCAATAAGAGCAAAGTTTACAAAAACTGCATGGGCAGTGGAAGAGGTGAACGCAGAACTGCTACTCCACAGAACGGCTGCTGCGTGGCAGGTGCCAGGAAAAAAAGAAAAGGCAAGCAAGTAGAACCATCATGAATTAGCTATATGGAAATGAAAAATATATATCCATCTTACAGGAAGATATAAATTAGGGCGATAGCACTACTGCTTAGGCTCTACGCCGGATCATAAGAAAGTTGTGCTATAAAAATGCTGCTTCCCAAATGTCTTAATATCCTAGCCTCAGTATACAATCCCCAGCACAGCATTCCTCAATATAATTCCTGCTGTTTGCCTATCAGTAACAATTGGAACAGTGTGATAGCACTCCTGACAGATCAAGGTGCTGGTGTGTGCCCTGGCCTGCCTGTGCTGCCGGGGGACAGGTAAGCTTGGAGGGTCTCAAGGCACTGGAAAAGTCTTCCACAGCGAGTATGGCACTGGCAGTCACACGAGAAGCCCCACCTCGAGCTTCAAAAGCAGCTTCCAGTTGCTGTTGTACATTGTGTTGCTCTGTATGTATTACAGCTGCTTCAGAACTGAAAATAACACACACAGCAAAGGACAGCATGATGCTAAGAAAGCAGTTCTCTTGTGAAAATATCAAGCATTTGGGGTTTGTAAAGCAAGAAGCAGCTCATATTTGTCACCAGATTTCTGATTACTGACATAAACAGCTACATCTGACACTTGATAATGCTGATATGTAAAGTAAGACGGCACCTGAACAGCACTGGGCAACTAAAAGGGGGGAAATAATTATACATAAGGTCAAATTCCAGAGATTTCTACAACTTTTACACAGATTTGCAATAACTATTTTCATTCATAGAGCAAAACAATGCAAACAATTATCGAGGCTGGATCTAAGTTTTTTAAATATCCCACAGAAAGGCATTTTATAATACACTGAATCTATTTAGCAGTTTGAGAACACCAGTATCATCAGCCAGCTAATAATGAAGTGAAAACATTACCGGGCAAAGTAACACACAGACAAATTCTATCTCCTACAAGTCTGAGCTGCATTGGAACATATTTTCTACATAAACATTGCTGGTGTAATCCAACAGATTTAAAGGATGTATTCTTAAAAGCTTATTATCAAACAAAGGTGTTATGAAGGATGGTATGCTGTGCTTTATGGCACAGTTGTGAGGTAAACTTTCATTTAAATGCATACCATAAAATAGTCAAAGCATTATTTTGGCAACTTGATACATACAGAATTCATCTTTACTCCAATTTCATAATATCTTTAATAAATTCTTGTAGACTGAAATTGTGCCTAGCAATTATTGAAGTAATATGACTCAAGAATCTAAATATAGTTTACAAACATTGCTAAAATATTTGCCAGCAAAATATTGAAGTCTTTTCACTTTCACCATAACGTAGTTAGATTTCTCTTTTGGGTTTTTCTCAGTGATGGAAAATAATTTTCCCCATGACATCAGAGATACAAACTCAAAGGACAGGTCCTGTCCTGCTTTAAATCAGGCAGCTCTGAGTAAATCTATTTTGCTCAACCGATGACCCTCCTTAAAGAAAACAACTCTTACTTTTTACGTCATCAAACCACTTTTCCTGCCATGAATTTCCATTTCATCTTTCTTTTATGGAAGATGAATTACATCAACAGCTTACAAATATGTTCTATTTCAATTTTGGCATATTAAGGTTCCACTAGCCTCTATTACTTCCTTCTTTTCCCCTCTACAGTAGTTGCCAGGATTGTTTTCTTCTTTGAAATGTCCTTCACATGCAAACGCTGGAGTTAGCCAGGCTGGGCACCTCTCCCCTCTCAACACCAGAGGGAAAAAAAGCTACCTGCTATAATGAATGGGAAGACTTTCATGCTGTTTCTAATTTTAACATTTCATGTTCAAGTAATGCTGATCACAGACTTTTCTTCCCTAATTACTGTTTTGGATGAACTATATGACTTTTAGAGCTGGTGGAAAGAACATCAAAAAAGTACAACAAGCAAGCAGGGCTGCTGAGAACATAACACAGGCTAGCAAAGGAAAGCCAACAAATAAGAGACTGAAAAAGGGAACTAAATGTTAATCTCATTTAACAGTTTATTCAGTACAAGGTAGTTTAAATAAATCAGAATTTGAACAAAAAAAAACCTTTGTCTTTGATGATGAAGATGATGTAAGCCATGTTGGTATCATTTCATTCCCCCATATATTACCTCTTCATGCTTTTAGGAAGAATTAAATATTTGCCCACTGAAAGAAAACTGAAATATCTGGCTAATTTACAAGGCTATAATAATAGTAAAAAAAAATATTTCTAGTTAAAATTTGGATCTCAGCAAGGCAATGTATGATAACAAAGATCTATATACTGAAATGAAGGTGTTTCCCTTCCAACTCAAGTACCATCAGATACAGAGGACAAATTCAAAAATTTATATTTCCAAGCAAAAAATTAAAACAGAGTAAATTTTATTAGGAATGCATTTCCACCTCAAAAACTTTTCTCCAAGTCTCTCTGCATGCCACAATCTTTATGTAAAATAAAATTAAAAAAACAAAAACAAAAAAAACAAACACGCAAAAAAACCCAACCAGAAACAAAACCAACGTGTGCAAAACCCAGGCAGCCTCATACTACCACCTGGAAGCAGCTTTTAGCTCAAAATTGGACCTGAGAAATCAAATCCTAAAAAACAGTTCAGCTCACTCCAAAAAAGTTTCTGAAATTGGTTTCTGCCCAGCCATGTTTGTCCTGTCCTGAGCACGTGAAGCTCACACTTTTGACTCCTGCACTTCATGCTCCCCATCATATCCACACCTCTGTCTACAGGTAAGAGTTCAATTGGCTGAGTTACAGTTACTGGCTTTTAACAAGGCAAATCTATTTCCATGGTGCAAGCTTTTACTCAGACAGATTACTTCCTAATTACCAAGCAGACTTTGCTTGCTCCTTAAATTCCACAGTTTGGGTTTCCCCTTGTCTCCCAATTTCCAGTTACTTTGTCCTTAATGATTTTTTTTTTTCCTCAGATAATTTAGCATTATGAAACTTTTGGATTTATTCCATACAAGTCACAAATTAAAAGTTATATATATATATGTATGTATGTATGTATACATACGTAAACACAGCAATCTCTGCAGTACATACCTGGGTTATTCAATTTATTTACAGTATACACTGTTAGGAGAAAGTCTCATTACCACTATTAAATTACCAACAGGGAGGGTAAGTATGAATCCTCTGGTTGTGTCTCTCTTAATTTTCAGTAATCTTAAGCAAACTGTTCATTATATATTTAATACAGAAATTCCTATGCAGACACTCACAGACTTGTATTGTTATCTTCTATGTCCACTGCTATCTTGTGAACATTTTGATGTGTGTCTAGTGTTGGCTGAGATGCTTTGTTATAAGGAAAACTACTATTACCTAGAGTAACTTTCTCCAGAAACTGAAGATCAGTAAAACACTTCTTACAGTTCTGCAGGTCTGATTAAAACAAATATATGGCATTCAACTCCTCTTTAAGCATCAAGAACTGAAGGCTTGCTTGCTAATTCTGCAAAATACTTTATATTTGTCTGGCTCATTCACTAACATTTTAGGCTGACTCAAAAGCCAGACTACATAACCAGGCACTGCATGATCATCCACAAACTTTAGGTGATCTTTTTGCTCTATTTCAACAAGCCAAGTTTAAGGTAGAGAGGTGAATGGTGATCCAGATCAGCAAAGCTTTTTTTCTCTGCAACACTGAGTTTAAGTTATTTCTAAGAGGTACTTAGTAATCATGAACCCCCATACTGTAGTCCTAGTGTTTTACCTTGACCCTGACTAAAGGGTTTTTTTCCCCACCTACTGTCACTAAAAAGGATTTTCAAGAATTGCATCTCATCATGTCAGCTTCTCCTTGCAGAGATGACCTCTTTGCAAGTCAGAGCCTGGAAGCATCAGGAGAAAAAATGCAGAGCAACTTCAGCAGAAGTTGCACTTACGAAGACCAGACAGACTTAAAATCACATTCACATCAGTGATGCTGCAGTTAACAATACAAAATCAACTCCCTCTTTCCAGGTATTTTTTCCCCTCCAGTTATTCCTACTCAGCTGTAAAAGCTGCACATTCCTTAAAGTAAAGCACAGCTCTTTGGGGGTCTTTCCCAACATTTTGTTGTATTTTCTAGAGGAATTTTTTGAGAGACTCTTTTTTTCACCAGAATAGATCAAGAGATAGACAAATCACAAGGAAGCACTAACCTAGGCAAAAACACTCAGAGAAGGAAGTCAGGATGACTGGATGAGCCCCTGAGCTTCTGTGCCTTGGCCATGACCTGAAGGGCTGAAGCAGATACTGCTGCTCCTTTTCCTGACAGCACTATGGCTGGAAATATAAGTCTGGATAACAGTACCACTGTGCTATGTAGAAAGGGATCTTTAAACTCCTTAAACTCTACCCACATCTGTAGTATCATCACAACTCAGGTGCATTCCAGAATGCATTGCATCTGCTGAAAGCACATTTCTCAAAATCTGTAATCCTGGATTATTCTCTTGTCTTTTCCACTTTATGAAAACCCTAATTTTTGGGCGTCTCTGTTTCAAACACTGGACACAATGTAGCAGTAATCCAGGCTATAGGGAGAATTCAGGACTCAGGCCTCAGATTACACACCAAGAATTGGTATTCCCTGGTAGCACCTGACTCCTGGTTAGACCAAATGGCCTGAGATGTGCTATGTAAGAGATTGGTATTATTACTATCATTTGTCTCTTCTGCACCAGACAAAACATTCTGAATTGCAGCTTTCCCTGTTTACGTGAAAACAAGGAAATTAGCTTTCTATCAGTGCTATCTAGGGAATGAAAAAAGGATGCCCTAGAAGAAAGGCTTTCAGAGTCTGCCACAATAAAGATACGACAGGGCAGGAACCTCTGAAAACACCTTTGAAGGGCGAGCTGCCACTCAAGGGCATCCTGAATATGAAATGTATTATTGTACCAATCCAATTATTAGTCTAGCTACTAAATATATCTATGTATTAGTACTCAAGCACACATGATTACATATTATTATTGTTTTTATAAATAATAATTATATTTAATTTGAAAATATTTATATTTGTATAAGTTACACATATAATTATATCTTATGTAGAAACATATTTCCAATTCAATACCCACATATGCATAATGTGATGAAAATTATTTCCTTCAGAATTGAGATGCTGGTTTATCAATATAATTCCTGCACTTGTGTACTCTTCTCTGACTGCCTCCCTTTCTTTTTAAAGGACGCTATACCAGATACATTATATAAAGAAACAGAGAAGATCCTCACTGGCACTTTTTTTGGTTGGTTTAATGAGGGTTTGTTGGTATTTTCAAACATATAGCAAGTACACAGTAAGAAAAAGGAAATTTATTTCCTGTATTTTAATTGTTCTCAGGGATACTTTGCAGTTAATTGCACTTGTGCTTTCTCAAGCAGCTCAAACACTGCAAAGTCACAATCCTAATGAAGTAAGAAAATATTATCTTTTCAAATGTGAAGACAGAAATAAAGATGAAGTGACTTTTCCAAGGCCACTGACAGACAGGAGAACAGAAAGAAGCAGAATCAGTCTTTCAAACATTTGATCTTTCACTAGAGAGAGGTCTCCTTCTCAGCTGAAACAGGTCTATTTTGGGGACAGTTAAAAAAATTCGTTTCAGTTGAAAATCAGGGCCTTTTTCTATTTGGCTTTCTGAGTTAGTTGGAATGGTAAGTAATGGAGAGACTCATTAACTCCTGTGCTTTTCACCACTGCTTTCAAAGCAATCACGGAATTAGCTGAAAATTGTTCTCTGGCCTGTCCGTGTTTTCTATTGAACGATTCTCATGATAGAAGAGCCAAGACCTGTGACCTAAACTTGGCTCCAATAATGCAGAGAGCAGCCTCTCCTCTGTGGTGAACTGAGCCTTGAACAATTTCATTAAAAGGAATCATTGGAAAAGATGAAATCGATGCTCTCATAACACAATAGCCTAAATCGTTAATACAGATCCTAATTTAAAGCAGGCAAAAATGTAAATTTTCTCTATCTTCTTATGTCTCAGGCTTTCATGGGAGGCATAAACTCACCTGCAGCACTGATAGCCAAGTCCAACATTTATTAATTCCAACAACATAAAAAATAACGAGGGTGACGGCTCCATTTTGTACCGTGGAGCTGCTCAGACCTAAGCGCACAGCAGCAGTAGGTGATCTACCATGTAAATGAGATAGATGGATGCAATGAAATTGGCATGCTCATCACCAAATGATCCCGCTGCTGTCAAGCAATTTCAGTCCATGCACAAAAACCCCAAGCACAGGTCACTGTAAAGCATTCAATTCAATACCAAGAATCTTATCATATTATTTCACATGAAGAAATATTGTATAGCCAAGCAGTCTGACAACTTTGCCTATGAAGGACAATTTCTCCAAAACAAATGCCAACAGCTTATTAAATTACCAATACATTGCTAAGCTATAGCGACTTAATGCCACCACCAGGCAAAAATATTTTCTGATTATTTTTAAAGGGCAGTGCTGGGAAGCTTGCAAATCACACATTCACATTTAAATGAAAGGTGCAATTACTGAACATTTACCTTGTATTTAATTAGAATGAAACATCAATAAGGCTCATTTAGCGTCTCTCTAATATGTCAGCAAGTTTTTTCAAAGGCAGTAGCAAGCATTCATTTTTGATTTATAGTTATGCAGCTCTGCATTTGCTGCGTTGCTACTAAACGACTGAATGACAAACAGTGCAGTTCTGTCAATTCCAAAGCAAAGATAACTCTGGTGTGGTTCCTGCACAGAACTCAAATCAAAGCCCAATTTAAAATCAGTATAATTTCCTTTAAAATAACAACAATGGATAGGACTATCATATGCGATCACAATGAAGGAATGCATCTGTTTTTCTGACCTAGCAGTCACTAGGTTTGTCACTGTTTTGACTACTTCCTAATGCATTCAAAATTACAAATAGCTGATGTATCTTTTCTGAAATAAATAATTTTTAAAAAAGATAATAAGGCAATAACATGAGAATACCGTTGCTGAAGACATCAGAAGCAACACAACTGATTCCACTTTGCCAGTCTGGTTTCAGCATAAGCTGTTCTTTATGCTACATACCTCCAACTCCCTTTCAGCTGGTGGCACAGTGACAAACCAGACACAAGGTATAACAACACATTTCCTTCTAGCTCCACAGTATTTTGCCGTTTCAAGCATACTTGTAGTCACAAGATTCCAGATCTAGATCTAAGTTTCTACAGAACTTAGATCTAGATCTAAGATCTGCTGATCAAGGAGCAATGAATGCAACGATTCCAGCTTCCCTGGCCAACTTCTTCAGGGCTAAACTATAAGAACCATTTGAAGCTTCTTTCCCAGAGACTAGAAAATGGTGAAAGGAATAATGGAATATAAACAGAGGAAATATCAACACAGTGGAACCTTAGGAGGCTTAGCCAAGCAAAATCTGCTTCCAGACAGGAGCAGAACCAGCACCTGACACACAAGTACTCATGTACTTATGTATTACATAAGCTTGCCATATAATGATGAGGTAGCTGGGATGCACAAATACTCATGGAAAAGACCATGGCAGGTTTGGCCAAAGAGAGCTCACAGCATGCTTGATTAACATCCCGATTAAATAAATAAATAAATAAGCCCTTATGACAAATGAAAGCCCATGAAAGCCAACAGAACAATTTCCATGACTTTTACTCCACAGTATCAGCTGCAGGTGCTGGTTGCCACTGACAAGACTCTTCTGGACCAGGTTGCAATGACATTATTTGGAAACAAAAGCCTTAATGCCCCTGGAGTAGGCACTTAACCACAAAATCACTATGGAAAAAATCTCACTTTCATCTAGTTCAATGCTTGTGCACTATGAGCTGACACCTAAACAAGAAAACAACTCAAGAGGAACTTGCCCTTCTAATTCAATATTGAGCAACAGCCTAGTAGGTAGGAATATATATCTGTTACAGGAAAATTTAAATATTTAACATCTTATGTGATAAATATCTAATATTTACTCAAGCTCATAATGAATGCTTGTCTAGGAGGAGGACATGAAACTGCACTACAACTATGTCATTACTTAATTAAATTTTCCTTTTCAAAAAATTGTCATTTGCCAGCCAGCTTGCTAATGATTTCATGACCATGCTACATAAACATTATTTCCCTGATTTGCTTTAGATGTTTTCAAGCAGATATGGAAAGGGCATTATATTTGCCAATGGCCTCTCTGCTCTAACTCATGACAAATATCTGCCATAGAGGGCTTAGAAATCAGAGGAAATGGTCAGACACATTCAGAAGGTATCCTGCACAGGTCAGGACTTTAAAATACAGCATAACTGAGCACCTTAAGGCTTTCTGATTATTGCCTGCTCCTTCCAGGTCATCTGCACACGGTCAAGACATTTAAACAGGAACATCTTTGAAAATTAATGACGGCAAGAGACAAAAAGGACCATTCTCTGACTGCATCTCATGAATTTTGAGTCCAGATTCAGGATTCTGCCAGGCTGACTGTGGGATTTGAGGTGTTTCACCCTCTTTGCCTGTCATATCCAAAGGGGATTATTTTCATGACTTACACTTCTAAGAGGCCTTCACTTACAAAAGGAGTGGGGTTTAGGAGCACATACATCCCTGTGCACATTCTACAATTAAAACCAGAAATCTGTAAGTTTTGAACAGATTGCAAATATTTTTGAGCTACAAGGAAAGGAACAATCTCTGAGAGCATGTGTGTGGTAACACTGACCCCAGCTGCCCTCAGAAGCGGGTGCCAGGTCTCCATATACTTACAGAGGAATTAAAAGCTCTTCTGTCAAGTCACTCTCAGGCAAGTGCTAGACATCCTTCTGCCTAAGTCTACATCAAAACTTCTTTGCACTCACACTGGCAGGCCAAATTTGTGTTTTACAATCAAGGCACACACACACACACAAAATAAAGAAAAAGCTGGAATTACATTTCCTGATGGAACTGATGTAACAGTCTGAAAGAGGAATGAAGTCTCAGAAGGAAACTCTAGTAAAACCATACTTAAATGTGTTTTTAATTTCTAACAATGCTAGAATCCAGGACAATTATGAACTTGGTTTGTTCTCAGCTCATGCAGACTCTTTTCTCCCCAGAGTAATCACACAGTATTTCCTGCCCTCCCAATTAGCATGGTCTCCCAGCCCTTACTGCAGATGAAGTTAATGTGAGGAATGGAAGTGCAGCTCTGCCTATCTTCCTGCAGGCAGCAATTTTGTTACATCAACCTAATACACACCTGTCTCTGAGAAGACTGCTCTGTGTCACAGGCCATCTTGTAGCCATCAGATGACAACTTTTCAGCACTGCTGATCTGAACTGCATTCAGGTAATGGCAACATTGACAGTTCTTCTGATTTTCTCATATTTGATGTTTTATTTAAAACCCTAGCTGCTCCAAACAAATGATCCTCTAGGAATGTCAGCTTTTACTTCCCAAAGCATACTTTCAGCCCTCATGTTGTACATAAAAGCCTGGGAACAGGAACCAAATGTACCTTGATGTCTCAAAAATTCAAAGCAAAATGAAAGAACACAACGTGTACTCACATATCTTCATTTTAGGGTATCAGACTCCTTTCCATTAAGATTAGCTTTTTTTTTTCCTAAAACAAATGTGACTAGCTAGAAAATTTACCTTGAATTTAAATGAAAATTTTGCTTGCAATAAGAACTATTTAAAAGGCACAGGTGTACTCAACAAAATTGAATGAAGAGTAGTTTGGGCTTTTTTCTTCTCTTTCTCTTCCCACCCCCTTCCCCTGGTCTTGATGGCTGCTCATTAATCCCAAGAGATGGAGGACTTAATATTGGCTCTGGCTTAGCATTTATGAGGTGCCTGAATACTTCAGTGTAAAATGGATTTGTTTGGAGTTTTTACTTGAACCTGTACAGGGACTCAGGGATGGACCGATTGGCTAGAAGGGTTATCCTGAGAATTTTAACAAAAATCTTGAAGGCAGGAAAATACTTTTAAGTTATCAGAGAAGGAAAGGAGAGCATGTCATTGCTTAGCCGAAACAAGGACCACAAGGAGTTAATTTCTGACCAGCTTGCACTCTTCCCTCGTATTTCACTCAAATGCAAAAGAATGAATTTATAATGCCAAGTTTCAACTCTGCAAAACACCGCTCTCCCAGCATTATGCATTTTAAAAACTAGTTTAATAATATACATTCATGCACAAACCAATGGCATAATTGAAGATTCCTTAGAACAATGAAAGACTAAACAAATCCTAAATTTACAAGGCTCTGTGGTACTATTTAAGGACATCCCTGTGTTAGTGCAGAATTCCAAACCCAACTCTCATACTCACAGGGAGGACCCAGCTAATCCTGCACAGCAGGGCAGTTTAGTAACGCTTTTGCAATTAGTCTGAGATGAAGAAATGCAAAGCTACCTCCACCTACCTCCATCCCCTTTATTTTGGGTTGTAACAGGCTCAGACTCCAAAAAGGTTAGAGGGGTTTGGCTTTGTTCTCCTCCCCTCTACCCTGGTGCTGTCCTAGTAACACATCTAAATTCAAAGAAATTTGACAAGAGGGGATATGGTATGTAAAAGAAAAACCAAATCTGATGGGACATACCTGATAAATGTGTAAAAGGAGCAATTATAGGAAAGTAGCAGATATTGTGACACTTCACATTTCCAATCAAAAGGTGTCAAAGAAAAAGAAAAGTATAAAGAAAAAAGGCTTTCAGTCTCTCCACCTTTTGTATTACTCACAACTGCAAAACAAATTTAAATTTGGAAGACTAAGGCTCCTGCCTCTTCCAGTGGGTCACTACATGTACATTTTCCATGCCTATTTCACTGTAAATCTAAAGAATTTCAGAATTACTTTAAGAATGCTGATTTTGGTGCTGTCTGACTTTTCAAGACTCACAAACGAAAAAGCAACATGCCATACCGAATTAGTTTCTCATTCAACTTTGTTAATCCTGCAAATAGGATTTGCACATTCACCATCCATAGGCTATCTTGAAATTTTTCCCCAAACTGACTATAGTGGCATATTTAATGTTCCTATCCAATAAAACTGCTTTTACAGTAAGGCTGAGAACAGAATTCCCTGCACTTTTGTAGTCTCATGGTTTAAAAAAAACCCCAAAAAACCACAAAACAAAGTAGAAAAAAAAAAAAACCCTGATCAGGAGACATAAAAATTGATTGATATTTGGAATAGATGATGAATTTTTTTCTAGAGCTATTAATATTTCATTAAACTGTGCTGTGGACTCATCACAAGTAAGATGTTTGCAACACCGATTAGATAAATTCACAGATTACAAGAGACCACAGTAGCCTCCATTAATCCATGGTCAAACCTCATGATAACTTCAGTTATGTGATATATAACCCCAACTACATGTGTCCACAGCATTTCTGAACAGCACCAACCTATGTTTTAAGGCAGCCCTCACAAAATGTTCTCAAAGCATCAATGCTTTGAGACATCATCACTGATAGTTAGAAATAAAAGTATCAGTTAGAAATATAAGTATCAGTGATGAAGTATCAGTAGAAGTGAAGAGGTAAAGAAAGAAATGTACTTTATTGCAAGGAAAATATTTTCCTCTGTTGTAGAGATATAAAAAGGAAAATCGAAGGTAATAAGAGGAGAAGCATTACAGGAGACAAAAGTACCCCTCCACCCCACAAATTCTCATCAAGTTACCCCCATTCACTCCAAAACAAATCTCTCCAAATTACTGTTTGATAGGGCTAGAGAGAAGGAAGATGAGCAGTCATCTTTAAATACATTAATAATATTTCCCTTAAATTTGATTTTAAAAATATGGCTATTTTTTTATTCAGCAGCCAACTTTGAGTTATGTTTTTAAATACTAGCTCCATTCTCTCTTCAGTTCCCCTTTACAAGGGCAGCAGAACAGTTCCTACAGGAGAATTTAAGCCAGATGTTGACAACTGGACCATGAACCAATATATTTCTTGAATTCTATATTTATACACCTTCAACCTCCTTCGTATCTCTGACTGACTGTACCAACACACCTGTTGCTCAGGTATCACTAGTGTTTAGATACTGGCCACTCTGAGGAGCAGCACAGTCAGGCACCTCCAATTTTGAAAGCCTAGCTATTCATTAAGAATGGTATATTACACAGAGTCAGCAATTTACTTTTAGAATTGCAAAACATTTTTGTTGAACCATTCCAAAACTATGCATATGATAGCAAAGTCGTCCTTCTCTCTCACTTGCCTTGAAAAAGGACGTATCAGCAAAAAGACAGAACAAAGTACCTGGCATGAATAGTCAGACTGCTTTGTTTTCAGACCACAACTTCCCTATTACCAGGGAAACACACGAAGGAAAAACAAGGTACCGTTAAGGAAAGAGCTTCCAAAATGCGTAAAAAGAACCTCTGCTAACATGTTTGGTAAGCCTGCCCTTTGAGTAGATGAGCTGAGTGATGCCTAATATGGAACTGGGAGCTCTTGCAGAAACAAAGCTTCAAGGATGCGGCAGTGATGGAGAGAAACATTCCTGCCTTTTACAGGCCTGGAGGATCCTGCTTCGGGACAGGGTTCTGGAATCAACACCACCCCCCACAGCCACAGAAAAGGTGTAAACGGATCCGCTCTGGGTACCACCATGGAAACTCACAACTTCTCCTCCCCTGTTCTCTCTAATTATGAGAAGTAGAACCCAATCCCCTGATGAGTGATTTTGCCAGAAGGTATCCCTGAACATTTTCCTCAGTCAAATACCGTGAATCATGTGAATAGAATAGGAATGGAAGAAACCTGACTCTATAGAAATGCCTTCAAATAGCCTACGGACTTGAGCTGAGATTTATGGGTCTGATCTAAATCCCTTTGAGGGCAGCGTAAAGACCGCAACAGGGTAAGGCAGGAATTCTGCTCCTGCTGTGGGAAAGCACAGAAGACATGCCATCCTCTGTTAATTATTTTATTTCTACAAGGAAGTCTCAGGAAAGGAAAACCTGGCCCTAAAACACGAGAAACAATATATGAACATCAAAGCTAACTTTAGCAAATCAATAGGATTTTATCTTTTTTTTTTTCTCCCAATAAAAATGCAACTCTCTGCCTAAATTACAAGCACTTTGATATCATATACAACTCTATTAATCAACATTCACTAAGGAACTCTTGATCAAATCACACTGATAGGCAGTTAAGAATGATACTAACAGTTGTCTAATAACAGCCATGGAGTAATCCCATTTGATTATTTCTTACAAAAAATGTGAAATCGCATTCTCGTATTTTGCTATATTCAATCTATTTGTGCATTTATACTACACCCAGGAAAAGTACAGAGAAATTCTTCTTAGCCTTTATTCACTAGAGTTTCCACCTACCATTTGATATGTATACAACCAAGCCCAAACAGAATTAAAATGTGGTATGTGCAAATTTATGCTTCTATTTTGCATTACTTCTCACACTTTTATATACTCCCCCTTATATATTCCCCCTCCCTCTAGAAACATATTTTCAAGGTTTTTTTCCTAGCAGCACTGGCAAGTCCAAGCCAAAACCCTGCTCGCTGCACAATCTGAAGTCTGATGTTTCTGCTTCTGCTTGTAAAATGTTTATGAACTAAAACACAAGGAAAGCAAAACAAATGGATAGAACACTGTCTACTTGGATAAATTAACAGACCGACAGTGGAATGACTTTTCTTGCACATATATCTCATCTATAAAGCTCCATCATTCATATGCCCTGAATTTCAGAACCACTAACTTAGCAAGTCCTTGGCTCTAAGAAGGATAAAGAAACAGAGAGGTCTTAATTAAAAAAAAAAAATTTAAAAAAAATCAATTGCAATACCAAAAGTTGTTTTCTTAATGAAGACTGGATTCTGCTGGCAGTTGTCAATATTGCAGTATTGCGGTTTTAAGGCCACTCTCATTTTATTTCTTTTACTTATATAAACGCAGAATATGTAATACTGCATTAATACTGATGCAACTAAACTGAGTTCTTACAGCGAACTGTAATTCTTCTTTATTATCTTTATTCAAATACTGCTTGCAAATTGTACTCTGGCTGCACAACTATTTATTTCAGGTTTGCTTTCAGAAAGCTAAATAGGAAAAACATTGTTTGCATCATAAAACCATTTCTTTTTTTTGTTAGCTTTGCTCTGCATTATGAGGAAACAGTTATAAAAGCAGAGATTTCACATGGAAGACATACAGATTTCCATGACTACATTTGTGTTTACTAATAGAAGAAGATGCATGTAGAAAACTAAAAATTGAACATTTGTTCCTGGTTCCATTCTTAGCAACGAAGACCAGAACTTGCTGAGGCTACTTGTGTGGCATCCCACTCCACAGGCAGCTCTACAGAAACTGCTGGGTTTCTATGTTTGGCTCAAATGCAATTTACCACCCAAACCGAGCACACAGGCCCTAAGCAAATGCCTGGATATTTGTAACCACTGCGCCTTTGCTCAAATAGGAATCCAGACTTTTGCTAACTGTTGCACCCATTCTGCAGAGCAGTATGAAATTCCTGCCCAAACATCTCCTCTTCTGCAAGCCTGAGTGCTGCTCCCAACGCCAGCATCACAACCCAGTACCAGCATCACTGTAAGCAATATCAAGCTGGTGAACCCTTGTCCCCAACCTGTTCCTGATATCTGCACTGTGAAACATCTCCTAAGGAATAAAGGATTTTGTTTAGAGCTCAGCGAATTTCTGCTTTGTTTTTGCACGGGTTGTAGTACTTGCAGAAATGCACACACAGCTGCATATTTTAGGAGTTTTAATATTCATGATATATTACTTTGGAATGAAAATCAGACAGCCAATCTCCTCTGAGGCTCAAATACGAATTGGATACCATACTCTTTTAGGATCCCATAGGGAAAAGAAGAAAACAAAAATCCCACAGTCCAGCCTTGTATAATTTCAAAAGGATCACAGCCAATGGGTAAGGAGAAGGAAGAGAAAACTGTTCAGGAGATGGCTAATGATATGAAGGCTTCCCTCACCAGCACGATGAGATATTTGTATAGAAAATGCCAGGTCAGTGATGACTTATCATTTTTTAGCAAGCCTACCAACATTGCCTTCTGAGCCTCGAGCTTTTACCCTCGTGACAATTCTTACCCATCATAATGAGATTCAACCATGCTGGGGACAGCAACACAAGCTTCCTCATACTGCTAAGCCTTGCCTATTGATAATAGATCTTTGCACCAAAGACAGGATGAAGATTTCAGATCAGTTCAGGCTAAGCTAAAACTGGAATACTACCCTAGCATAGCAAGAGACAGTTGTGCTTGTGTGCTACTCTGCTTATGCAACAGCATCACACACATGAAAGGAAAACTGAGGTTTGCACCAGGCACTTCTTCAGTATCACACAATCTCTCAAGTGCAACTAAAACTTTAAATAGTGCGTTGAGCCCACTCCTCTCACGCAAACACAGTGCACCAAATACCTACCACTTTCTGAGCAGCAAAAGCAGACGTTGAAAATAAACACTTCTGAATAATGCAAAACAGTCTATTATTACATTGGACCCCTTCAGAGAAACACTCATGTCAAAAATCACTTCTACATGTAAAAAAACCTACAAATCAGAACTAGTGCATAGATTTGCTCAGATATTGAGAAATAACATAGATAAGAGAAAATCTGATACTTTCTTTATAACTACATCTTGGTAATAAAGAGGTTAAAGGTGTGTCATAGACTGCAAACACAGTTTTCATCTCTCCAAATGGATAACCTGACAAGTAATGCGTATGTGTGTGCCTGTCTGTGTGTGTGCACGGGCAAATGAGTGAAATATTCAGCACCTTGTATGAAACCAGAATTAAAGGATGTTAATTATTTGCTTACAAAAAATTTAGACATGATACTTTATTTCTTGGTCATTTTCTATACATAGAAATACACCCTGGTTCCCAAGTACAAGCTAGGGAAAAAGCTAATAAGCAACTTCAAAAATTGTTAGAATATATATTCTAAAGATAAGAACTGCAGAGCATGCTCCCAGTAACAGCAACCAAGTCACTTTCTGACTCTCTCCTCCTTGATCTGTTTATTTCTAGCAAAGTTGTGCTTGTGGATCATCTTGTTCAAAGAAAGGATTTTAAAGTAAATACAGACACATTTCTTCCTATCAATCATGATCCTAGGGATCAAAGATCCTCTAAAGAAAAGAATTTCCATCTCTTCCTACTAGATGCATTCCTTAGAATACAAATACAGAGAATGAGACAAGTTGTATAAGGTTTTCTCTCAATACACACCAATGTGCAGAAAAGACCTGGGGACACACACTTAAAGGACTGGTGACAAAGAAGCACAATGGGTGAATTTCTGTATCACTAACCCTGAGGCTATTTGGCCTATGTCACTCCAGGCAAAGCGATTTCCCTGCCTTGAAATCCTAAAAGTTCCACAGGACTACATTTTGAAGTTTTACTAAAGAAAGAAAATCTCTTATATTTACTTTGGAAAAACATGTGAATCAGTTGAGAAGACTACTGCTCTGAATTCAGAGTATAATATTAGGCTTCAAAAATTGTCTGATTAGAAACAGGGCCTCTAAACATGTCTATCTTGATGGAAAAAGTAGTATAATGTTTACTTTTGCAGGTATTTGGCCTGGAGAGAAATATATGAAGCAGACTGAAGTTTCCAAATCATTTTCAATTACTCTGTTGGACTAAGGAAGAACAGATCCTTCTTCCTTGGACAGCATTCTCCATAAAAACACAAGCCCTCCTGAAGGAATCCATTTAACATGGTCTTTAAACAATACATTTTGTCTAAGCCATTACTGTATGTCTACTTTTCTGCATCTGTGAGAGTAATAATGATTTCATTCAAGTATCCATTTCCTCATCTGGTCCCAGACTGCATTGCAGATCAGCTCTGCAAGCTCAGTATACCACATCCAGGGATACATTTTCCAGATAGGAACTTCAGCTCAAAACCAGTACCAACAGCACAATGTTGTTGTCCAGAGTCTGAAAAAAAAAAATAGATCAAGAGACAGCCCAGTTTCATGAATCACGCTACATCAAATGGAGACAGCTCAAGGTACAGCACTTGTCTTTCAAGATGCAAAGTGGTTAACAACCAAACTGTCTTGGAGTGAAAATAAGGGAAAAGAGAAAGAAAAAAAAAATAGAGGTGGTATGGCAGTCAAGTCTTCACTCTGTTGAATTTTCCCTCTATTAGGCAATGATGAGAGATACAATAAGCTCTGTATCATCCAAGAGAGGTTTACTCAGTAAATCAGCATCAGTTTGAGTAAGTTAGCTGCTCACAGAAAAAGCATTGCTCCAAGCTCTTAGTGAATCACCAAGTTCAGCTGGATGGATGTTTTTGCTTTCTCATTTTGGACATAAATAAGCACCTCTCCTCTCAGCATCTGAAATGAGGATTAAACTGACCACAGAGTCATATTCTGTATTCAGTCAAGAGGGCAGAGAAAGAATAAAAGATGATGATCATCCTAGCCAAGGTATCTTCTAATGTGAAACAGCGAAGAGATAACAGGAATTAATGGATATATTTTTGATTCACAGAAGATCTGTTGTGCAAGAAGGGCTTTCCCAGAGGGTTCAAAAAGGATGTATTGTTTTGATTTAGTAGCAACAGCTCAATTTTTTCATAGTGATTTTCATCTTCAGTTAACATTCATCTAAGCTGAAACTCGTTCTTGACAGCATTTATCCCCTAGTGTTTGTGGTTACAGCAAATCCAGGGTAATCCAGGAACTAAATTACCATGTATGTTTCCCTCTGCTCTGTCTCTGGACAGAACTCAGATCAGGTAGAAGAAAAATTCTGAGAAGTAAAAATGAATACGCTACAACTTCACAGATAGGCTGCCCTTATCTGGGAAAGCGTTTGAACACTAGCAACCAAAGCCTGGAAACAAAGGCTACCATTTATATTCAAACTAAAGAGAGAATATGAGGATGCCCCTTATTTTTGGAATCTATCTAAATACACACCAGATAGAGCTTTACTCAATTCATTCTCTGATCACTTGAAGTCAGAGGAGGATGTCAAATGGGTTGCAGTGTTCCAACCTCAAATGGGTTGCACTGTTCCAACCTCAGGAAGTTGAAAAAACCAGCTTCGTTCATGTCTATGCAAGTCCATTGGTAACAACAAGAAAGCACCTTTGCACTTCTGATTCTCGCTTATTTTCAGCGCACAGCCTTGCCGGACAAAAATGTCACTATGATAAATCTTGCAAATACCCCCAAAATTACCAGCCAGGCAGCAAAGCAGAGGAAAAAAAAAAAGCACAACTCCATAGAAGACTTCTCACACACCTTGACTTACTTCCATGGAAAAGAGATTTTGAAGCCTCCTTCTCCCTAAGATTAATTTATGGTTTGCCCCAAAGCTCTCATTTTTCAAAACAGAAAACCTCATACTACATGCAGAACCTGCCAAGCTCCATCGAAAAGAGATCAGAAAACAGAGTGAAGAGGAGGGCAAGGACACTTGCTTTCATCTTTGGCATAACTCAGGTATCCTTCCTAGAGATCTGTAAGAGCAAAAGGGGCCACAAACTCCAAGAAGCAGCAGAATTAAGATTACAGTCTCCTTGTGAGACAAAAGCTGTCCTGTGATATAACTAAAAATGAGACACAGACAGGGTACTGCTAGTCCAAAACTCAAATGTCTCTAATAATAATTCAGAAGCACGAAGGCTGTTTTGAGCCAGACAGAAGCCAAGTACAGAGCATTCATGATTACTGCTGTCTAAAGTTCCCCCTTCCCTAAACTGATCAGGCTGCAGTATCATTTTAGGCAGAGGACCTTGACAGGATGTAGAAAGAAACACATGGCTCATAGAATGCTAATTATTTGTTATAAGTGAGCTTATGAATAGGATATTAAATAATATATTTCAACCAGTATTATGTGGGTTTTATTCCCAAATATGTAGTGGTACAACAGCACTAGCCATGTCAAGACAAATGCACACTAGCACTGTGTAGAAACAGCAGCACTAATGAAATAGATATCTTTGGGAAAAAAGTCACTGATGGTAGGAAAGTTACTGAGCATTAAAAGAATAGCCTATATAAAACTAAATTGGTTCCCTATCTTATTTCTGTTGGGAAAAAAAGTCAAAAGCTGGATTCATTTTTCACTGGATCATTATTATGCTCTTCTGGATATTGTCTGCAGTGACTTTCATTCCAGGAAATAATATAAATCTAGTATTACAGCTGAACTCAGGAGTCACATGCACTTTAAAACCACAAGTTTAATTGGGTTCTGGGATCAAAAAGTTATATCCAGGTTGCATTTGCCATTCTTTCAGCCTCCAATTGTCCTTTCCAAATCAGAATTGCTAATAGAAACTTTTACAAGTCTGCAATAGTGAAAACTCTCACATACAGATAATGGGCTGGATCGTGCCTGGCTCTGTGAAGGTGTGCAAAGGGGAAAAGATCACAAAGAGCCTACAACACACAATATATTTTCTGCAGGGCAAGCCAGGATTCACAGCCTTCCAATTTATGGAGCAGAGGCCAGTGCTAGACTCTCAAAAGCACTCGAGGAGGGTTCTGCCTGCAGCAATTGACTTGTCTTGCACAAGAGAAAAGGACAGACACGGTGCACCTTTTCAAAGGGGGCAATAACAGCCAGGCTTTTAGAGAGCAGCTGCAAGTTTTCCTTCTGCTCAAGCCATAATGGTCTTCAGGTCTTTCAAATTGTACTAATCTCACCCCTACTTTTAAGAACCCTGAAAATTCTTATCTTTGAGTTCTGGCCAAGCCAGAGATGCTCATGTAGGTTTTGAAGAGAAAGCAGATTAAAACTCAGTACTTATTATGTGCAGCTCCTGGAGAACAGCACTTCTCAGCTCTGATTGCACCCTACAGAGCTCAAAACCACATCCCTTTCTGTGCCAGGAGAATGATAAGCTAAGCCTAGCTGTTCTCAGAGAGGATGCTAGAATGTGGTATTGGACTTGCAGGAGCTGGCTGACAATAACAGTTTTAGAAGAAACACATGTTACAGAGACAGTAGCAAGTTTAAGCTCTGGGTCTTATTAGTGACACTGTATAATGCTGATAAAATCATAATGCCAAACTGTAGCTAGAAGACCAACAGTTTAGGTAATAAATGTTCTTTCTTTACTGTAGAATAGGCACTTAACTTTTATTCCTTTAGAAAGAAAAAAAAAAAAAAGAAATAGAGAAAAATACCTGTCTTGGCTATCAGAATCAGTCACCAGTCTTTCAAAAAGACCAGGAAGTCAAATTATAAAGGGAGTTTTCTGGTGTTTGTTTTGAGAGTTTTATATTTGCAATTCAAATTCTCTAATACAGTAATATATAATTTTATACAAGTTACATATTATTTGCAAACGTCATTCGAAAATATTGCTGATACTAAATACAATCACTTCAGAAGGAAAGGAATGAACATAAAGTAACAAAAATTAAAAAAAAAAAAAAAAAGAAAAAAAGAAATCCATTCACTAAGGCATCCTAACATCAAGAAGTTACTCAGATGGACCTTAAGGTTTTGCATCAATCTCTGCAAAAATGTGGGAAAGAATATAATTTACCTTGTTTGTGGAAAAATACCTCAACATTTTTCTTTTCTGTTAACATGTACTGATAAATATGAGCCCAGAACAAATCCATCAGCTGCAGGGAGTGCCTGTACTTTCAACATCCTTTACTACCAAAGAATGTTTTCCATTCTGCTGAGGAAGTGCATCCCTTTATAAACATGTGAATCAAAGCCCTATATTCTTGAACAAAACATGTCTCAAATTAAAGCATTAAATCTCTCCTTAATCAAAGGAGCAGCAGAGGTTGAACAGCAAAATGATTCTGCTCAAATGCTCAGATTTATCACTATTATTATTATTACTAGAGAAGTGAGTGGCAACAAAAAAAAACCAGACTGAGAGACACTTTGGGCAAAGCATCAAGCAGAACATGGGGGACCCCACTGGCACAACGGGAAGCTGGTGAGGGACACCTTGGGACACTACCCCGTCTTACTTGACATATGTGTGCTCCTCAGCTATTACAATTTCAAAGTTAGGGTAATGTATTTTAATGGCAATGCTTCAGGATAGTTTAATTTAACCTGCTTTAATGTGCAGCCACAATGAAATTCTGCTGAGAGGCAGAATTCCAGCAGTGCAGAGCCAAGTCCTTAAAACGTTTTGCCTCACCTGTGACTCTGCAAGCATGGCCTAAGAAAGTCCTCAGCTGACAGAGATGACAACTGAAATGGCAACACAGAAAAGAGTGTGTGTCAGGAGAACAGGAGAGTTGAGTCAAACAGATAAAATAACTCATCCCGAGCTGAACAGCACACTCATGGCACAGCTGAGAAGATAACGGGCTCCCTTCCAGACTACCAACCCCATCAGCGCAGCTCTCAAACCTGCTCACCATGACCTTGTGAGCTTCAGTGACCAGCACAAACACCCCTCTGAGGGCAGGATCCCCAGACTGGGTTATCAGAACAGCTGTCTGAAGTAAACTCTTCTGCCTATGGTTACAATACTCTACTTACTGGACTCTGCTAGTTCTAAAAATATTTTCCCTTCAAGTCACAAAAACGGCTACGTCAGTTCACAGCATTTTTCCACTGAGCTCCAAATCTTGTCTTCAACAATAACCAGAAGGAGATAGCAAAAGGACAGGACAGGAGCAGAGGAAACCTACATATAACTACCCTTGACCCTGCTCCCAGCCTTTACAATTTGAATGTTTGGCACTGCATGCACAGTCTTTTGGAGGCAATTCCTCAGTAATTTCTATGCAATGAGATTATCAATTCTCATTTGGAACTTTTAGCATGCCATTACTCTAAGGCAGAACATGTTTTGTTTCTCTTAAACTGTGATCAAACACCCAGTTCTGAGATTCAAAGTCTGGTGCTCAAGCCACGCAACTACCCAAGGTGACCCATCATTATGGCTTCAAACAATTTTTAAAATTCTACCCCCATTCACCCAGCCAAAATACGTCCTTGTCTACAATCACCACATTACTCTATTTTTCAAGTATCCCCGTCCTTCTGAACTGCAAAATATTCAGCGAGTACCATCAACAATTATGCCAACATAGGCCACAAGAGCAAAACCAGCAAGGAAGAAAATCCTCTTTGAAAACAGGATATTGGTCAGGGTGGGAAGCAGGCTGTCCATCTCTACACCTGTTGTCTCTCTGTATCAAGTCTCTATTGGATAAGCAAATAGGCATCATCCTCACAACACAGGAGATGAGTACTGGAATTGTACCCATATAATTTCAGGTAGAGAGATAAATTCATTCTACTTCTAAAGTAAAGCCATTCACGTCATTTTTTATACACATGCAGTATTGCCATCACACCACCGGCAAAAACATGCAACTGTTATCCAGGCCACCAGTTTGACTTACCACAACTTTGAAACAACTTCTGTGACCAGTACACATCAAACATTCCTAGGAGGGCAGGATTCCCAGATGGGTTTATCAGAACAGCTGTCTACACTAAACTGTCGTGCCTATGGTTACAAGAATGTGCCATGGCTAATCTGGATCTGGGTGGGATTAACTCCCTACAGCTGCTGGTGCTGAGATTTCTGGCTCTATTTAATTTGGCAAAGAACCGCACAGGAAGCTGAAAGACTCAGTCATTATAGTGAAGCTTCTGACATTTTTGTGCCTGGACCCTGGAGAACCCAAACACAACTCGAGCCAGAAGTCAGTAAACTATTCAATTTACACAAACAGGCATGTAAACTCAGGTTGCAGTTTTGTTACCAATTAAGTTGCCCAACACGCAAGTTTTCTCTGCCCTCGCAACCTCCCTTGCCTGAGTATTTGTGCTCCTTTTTGGATGCCAATTCTAGTGCTTGTTTGGCCATGTGCTAAGCTGGCTCAAAGAGCCCAAGGACAAAGGAAAAAAAAAAGAAAAAAGAAAAAAAAGACAGAAACCAGAATGCCTTAGCTTTCAGCCCTATCTGCTCCCTAGCCTGATTCACCTGGTAGCCACATAAATGCACAAGTCTGCACCAGGGAAGGAGCAGCTTCCAGCAAGGACAGAACAAACTCCTACCACCANGAAACCAGAATGCCTTAGCTTTCAGCCATATCTGCTCCCTAGCCTGATTACCTGGTAGCCACATAAATGCAAAAGTCTGCACCAGGGAAGGAGCAGCTTCCAGCAAGGACAGAACAAACTCCTACCACCAGGAATGAATTAAATAACCATGAAACAGGAGTGTGGTAGGGCTGCACTTGTACTTTACAGAGTTTAGTGGTGTTGCAGCAAAGAGAAGTAACAGGTCTGCTTGTCTGCAGCACTGCATGGATCATGATCCTGCCATGACTCTGGACAGCCACTTCTTAGGATTATTTAAATATCTATAAATGCTGCCTGTTCAAAATTAAACAAATTAGTTCATCTGACACACGTGCACATTTACTAATTACTTCACCAACTTTTGGATAGTTTATCTAAGCCAGTAAGCCTGGCTCAGCTTTCTTAATAGAGAACACACTTTGGCAATAAAGTGCTGTACAGAGCCCAGCCTAATTTCACAAGATCTTTACGACCCGTCATCTTCATCTCTGCTAAGTCAAAAAAGGACTACACTTTGTTCTCAGCCCTTGGAGAAACACAAAGGTTTCTGTAAACCTAGGGCAGAGTACTCTAAAATCACAAGATGTGATTTTTCCCTATTAACATTAAATAGGATTATCAGGGAGGGATGGGAGACTTGCACCGACCCTGACTGTTCTGTGTTTGGGAAGCTTAGGTTGCTGGGAATGCCTACATGGTGTGTAGGCACCACAGCTAATTAGTGGTAAAGACCTCTCCTGTGGAGTCCATCAAAGCCACCCCACCCCTAACAGGGGTGCTGCACAGAGATCTGAAGCTCTGCCTTCCTTCTAGAGGGAGGCAGGGATTCTGCTCACCATGCTACAGCAAAAATCAAATCCAGGAATCAAACTCAGGTATCTCACTCATGAGATCACTAAGGCTGGCAGAAACATCGATTTTAATCAAAATCAAATAAAAAGTGAGCCACTGAACCTTCAGAGAGCTGCCACAAGCAAAGTATGTACGGCTTCACTTTAAAAGACAATAACAACAAAAATATCATAGCCTCATCTGTGCTAAAATACCTTTGACATCGGCCACATGAGCCATCCAAGTTGACTTATTCCCACTGGCATGTGGCTTCAAATTGCATCCCTTTATACAGAAACGCCTAAGAGGATTTGCCTCAAGAGAGAGCTGTCATGACTGCACAAATCTCCACCCAAGGGCTCTTCCCTATGGAAAAAAAGTTTAATTTGCTGCTTATGCTTTATAGTACTTTCTCCATTTGAGGCTGCAGGGAAAGAAGGCCCAATCTCTGCATCTCTATGCAACCAGGACCAACTACACTTGCTCAGATCTTCAGAAAGGAGGAATCTTGTCCTTTTTCTACTGATAGGGTCATTCTTGTATCCAGGATCTTGTATCCAATGTCCTCACCAACAAGAGGTCAAGTCTACAGACTTGTGCATTCACACACATTTAGTGCCACTAGCATGCCTCCATTTACACCTTTGATTTCTCAGTGATTTCCTCACCAGGAAGCTTAGCAAAAGGTCTGTATGAGATACAGCCAGAAATGTTTTCCCACACATCCCCTTCAAAACTTCCATAATAACAGACATATATAATGCCTCCTACTAACAAAGGACTTTCTGGAACTAAAATCAGAAACAATCTGTAAGATATTTCAAGTGAAGCTGTTGAAGTACATTTTCGGAATAAAACAGAGGTTTAAAAGTCTTCAGATAACAAAGAAAGAGCCATGATGTCCACAGTCAAATATTCCAAGATACTTATTTAGGCCTTTCACAACCTAAAACAAACAGCATTTGTTTTTCCCCCTTACTCTCTTCCTTTTCATCTTAAGCATCCTTCTGTACATTAAAATAAATAAAAATATATCAACTCCTCCCATGTTGCCAATGGATTCCACTAAACAAAAATAACAAAAAAAGTGGAAGAAAGCATAAAAGAGCTCCAAGAAGAAGTAGTAGACAACATGAACTCACCTTCCAAACTGGCTTTTTCATTTTAGTTAGGGAGTTTCATCCTTGTTATAGAAACAGGGACAATTATATTCTCTAATCTTTAAGGAGGGTGGCTGAAAATCACTAGCAACACCTGCATCTGCAAATCATTTTGTAATGCTCTGAATGAAGGATGATAATAAATTGCACTGACATTCATGGAACATTTGCAATTTCATCATTCAAGAGAACACAGGGATTCTGGAGGAGAATCACGGTTGAAAATCTTATATGATAGGAAATAATATAGGTAGTTTGCATTTATATAACTCCCACCACCTGAGAATATTAAAAAAAAAAAATATATCAACTGTATCTCTGAATATCTTTCATAAGATTCTATAGGCCTCCTTGCCAACCTCAGATCAGAAAAGGAAGACAAAACAGTGACTTTTTCTTCAGTTCATACAGCAGGGTAAAAGGCAGAAGAAGAAACCAGTCAGGAATTCCTTGCTCTACTTACCCCATGGCTTCCTGAATACTTAAGTGCTGACATCAGAAAAAGAAAAAATTCTCTAAAACATAAAGAAGTGGCACAGAAACATTTATCAATGCTGCAATCTGGAATAAAGTTTAGCCTTTTAGCAATATACTCTGAACTAAGAGATGAAAAAAGTCGCATAGCATGTAACTTATTCCTAAAGCAAATTCTACTGTAACTTAATTAACATACAAATACAATTTTTCTTCCATTCAATAATAGAAGGGCAAATCCATTCTACTCCCTAATAAACTACAGTTAAAATTTCCTCTGTTTCAGCTCTCCAAGAGTGGAAATGTTACCAGTTCATTTCTTGACTTTTTCTTTTAACTTTGTTTGTTGCAGGAATTTCAGGGAGTGCAACCAACCATAAATTGATAAAACTTCCTAAAACCACTTGGACTTAAATGTTTTTAACACAGCACCTTAAATTTCAGCATTATTGTGCTGTCTAGTCCTCTTCTGATTTTCCCCTAGCCTCAGAACATGGTTAGCTGGGGAGCAAAGAGGAAACTTCATAAGGTGGCTTATGAATAATTAGCACTTTTTATAGTATTTCTTCACATGTATTTCTACTAGCACACTGTTCCAAATTTAATGGGATTCTGAATATTCTGAACATAAAGAGAAGTATTTACACAGAGCAGCATTGTCTGTCTTGGTTGATTTATTGTTGGTAGAAAGAACTCATTAGCTGTCAGGCCAGTTGCTGAAAAGACTATCATGCCAATGCACAAAGTTGACATAATGAAAATAAAGGAAAGAACCTGGGCCAAATTCAGAGGCAATCTGTAAGGTAATGTAATTTATACTCACTTACGCTCACTCAGATTCCCTTAGAACTTGCTCTAGCCACTCTGTTGGTGCATGAGGGAATCTAAATTGATGCAATTTATATATCAAAGACTCAGAAACAATATAAGGCCCCTAAGTGTGGGGCACTTAAAATCATGCTTTCCTTCATATTGTTCTCTTCATTAATCTGCCCTGAATCCTCTCTCCCTTTACTGTTTCAGCCTGTGATTTATGCCATCAAGAATCCCTGAAATGCAATGGGCCAAGTGAGAGGCAGAGTGTAGGTAAATGAGCATGACTCAAAGGAAATCTAAATAGATGTAAGGCAGAAGTTAGGGAAGTCAGGTGTCTCTCGCATATGCACACCCACTCTTCCCAGTGCTTGGATTCAATTTGAGATTTGGCTCTGCATATTCTCCATTACCACTGGCAATTGAATTTGCTACTCAAATGATACAAGCAGTCACAGCTCATAGACCCTCAATTTAGAGCCAGGAGAAACACTGTGATGGTCTAGTTCGACCTTCTGCACAACAGAAGCCATCAAATATAACCCAGAAACCCCTGGACTGAAAACAGCATGGATGAATGAGAAAGACCCAATGTCAGTTTAAAGACTTCAAATGATAGGGGAATCTGGGAATCTGCTGCATCCCTCAGCAATATGTTCCAGTGATAAACTACCATCGTCTTTCAAAACATGCACTGTGTCATCTCCTGAGTTTTACTGGCTTCAACTTCCAGCCATTGGCTCACTCTTTGTTCTAAACTTCTCTGTATATTTCTTATAGAGTATATATTCAATTGTCTCTCACCCTTCGGTTCACTGTTTCACATTTTCTACATCCGGACTCAAGAGAACATAAACTTTGTACTCCAAGTAATTTTAGAATGAGGTGAGCTTGCAATGAAAAGTATTTATATATGCTATCCTGACAAAAACTTTTTCATTTGGGAGAGGAAACAGGACAGCTGGAATCTGGTGACCACAATCTCTTCCTTCAGGATCTGGGCACTACAGGATATTATCAATTGAAGTATTCACCCTCTCAACTCTATCTGAATATACTGGGAAGAAGGAAAGGAGAGCCAAGGTTGCAAGAGGCTTGATTGTTAAACCACCTCTCTTCAGTTCTTTCCACAGCTATCTGACTGACAGCTACAAGCGAACATCCCATCACACAAAGAAATTCTGATTTTATGACCACCTGCTAATATACAGGGATATGTGGTCAGCAGTAGCTCTAGTGGCAATGATATATGTTCATGTTTCGCGGTTTCCTGTTGAACTACAAAATACCGTGTAACAAAAAATCCTCACACCTTAAGGGAAACCTCATTGCAAATTAAATTACAACATAAGGAGTTGCAGAAGCATATGGGAAACACATAAAGGGATGCTCTGGAGTGGCATTCTGTTTTTTCTATCAACCAGTAAATGGAATTGTCCAGAACAGGATTTTTTCACGTTCTTTGCATTTTTGTTTCTAAGCCCTTCAAGAAGATTTGTCAGACAGTACAATATACACCACTGTTGTTTCTGATTTCAGAGGTTGGCACGCTAATCTGCTCTGCATAGGCAGGTTTGATGCTCCCTGTCCCAGTCAGAGAGATGTTAAAGGTTCATGCTCTGTATGACTAAAAGGGATGAAGCACAGACTAGCTTAATTTCTCTTCTGGTCAGAATCTAACTCTTGGATAGAAACTGGTTTTGCTGGCTCTCGGCAAAGTTAATGTTGCTTTGTTCTGTTAGGATTATCCGCTGTTCATTCGGAACATCTGCTCCCCAAGAGGGGGACAGACTTTGCACAGGAGCATCAAACAGAGCCAGGAGGAAGCACATGGCTGCAGCGAACCACAAAGAGCAGCCAGCATCAAACACCAGTTCAGTGCTTCCTATCGGCTAATGCCTTTCATCCTGCGGCCTCCTTAACCTCCAGACTTGGCCTCTGTCTGCATTTACACCTTCCCAGAATAAAATCCTTGCTTCCCCCACCCACTTGGTAACCATCATTCAGCTACTTTGGCTATGACTCATCCACTTCAAAACCCTGCTGACTCACAGGCCTCAAAAAGGAAACTTGCTCAAAGAACGTACCGAGACGTGGGTACGCCGTCCACGCCAGCGAGGGACTCATCCAAGCTGACCCGGGCTTTTTACTAGTGAAAGGGGAGGGAGATATGCTTCGTTTGGGAATCTTCATCATTTTGAAGCCTAATTAGCTTATAGATATTTATAACCAAAGTATACCTCAATGTCCTGATTTCCAAAAATATTATGCACCCTGTAGCTCCCACTAAACCTAATGGGCACTCAACCGTGAAAAATAAGCTAAGGCTACACAGCTTCTCAAACAAGAACATACAGCCTGCCTTCTTGAGCCCATAGGTAAAAACTGACTTAACTCATGTAATCATGTAATAAGGCATGTTTAATGCCTTTGAAGAGCATGGTAAGTTAAAGTAGCAGCTGTAGAGAAAAAAAAGGCAATACCAAAAAAAAAAAAAAATTTAAGACATTTCAGATGGACTTGTCGCACCTGAGTTGACCATGCTCCTTCATCTTCATATGTTTAAAACTAAGTGTCTTGCAGGGGAGGGATAGCAGGCCCTCTTCGAAGGAAAAAATTAAAGAACCAGATAAACTTGCCTTTATTTTTTCTACTTCACCATATAATTACTAACAGCCCTACAAAAGTAGGCAGCAGAACCCCCTGTAACTAAGGGTGAGGGATTCAGCAGCTTCCCCAGCCACATCTCTCACCATGAGGTAGGAATTCCTTGTGCCTTCTTATAATACAAGCCCAGTGCCTTGTATTATACCAGAAATGTCTGGTTGAGGTACTACTGTAAATTTGATTTCACTCCTGAGGAAGGGAGCATGGTCTGGATGAGGTCTCTTCTAATACTGCACACCTTCCAACAAAATACTAGCAGCATATTGAGGAAATGAAATTTCTCACAGCAAGATTATCCTCCCTGCTCTCCCCGTTTCTCCTGAACTCTACCAGAATTTCTCTTTCTCCAAAAACTGCCTACTGAATGCGCAGCTGACTTCAAATACATGCCTTAATGATGAGTGGTTTACCTTCCATTATCTCTAGCTATTAAATGACTACCAGTAATTTTTCAGTCAAAAGTTACCACAGACTTCCATCTTCACTAGAACACCCCTGGAAGCACTCATAAATGTTGGCACTAGGACAGGTCTAGCTTGCTCTAGAAAAACAACAACTAAGCAATGACGACAAGATCACTCATCTTCTGAATTAACCACAGGATTCATTATTACAATTTGAGTTTCTTCAAAAATTTCTTACTGCTCACAGCCAAGGAAGACACCCACGCATATAAACTAAATATAAACTAATCAAGGTGTTTCTCTGACAGATTAGAAAGAAAGAGAGAAAACAATGATGTTATTTTTATTTCCCTTTGAAATTATTTGGGAAGAGCCAAGTACCTTGTTTAAGCAGACTACAGATCTAGATAGATAGACTAGCCACATAAGATTAATATTGAAATGGTTCAGAACTAAATATCTAAATCAGCTAGTAAATCCTCTCACTGTCATCTTTCTAGCTTTAAGAACTTAGTCCTATGTACTAATTTAAATATTTACCCTTACTAGAATAATTTTAAAAGGTAAAACATTGCATCTAACAATTGACATTAGCTGATATAGATCTTGTATGCATCACCTGTAGAAGTGCAAATATTATTTGAATGTTTTTCCAACAATTTAGATAACATTGAACAAAAAAGAAAACCTCGGTAACACTGGATATTTGATAACTTTTCCCTTATCTGCTTGATGTGACATTTAGGAAAATACATTTTTTTCAAGTCAGTAATATATTCTGAATGTAGCACTGACACTTCTTGTACCCCATAACCTCAGTCAAATCATGAAAAGGAGAAGAAAAATATTTTTTAAAAACCCACTTAACATCTTCCAAAACAACAATTAAAAAAACAAAAAACAAAAAACAAAAAACCTATTAGAATGTTAAATTACATAATACAATTTTTATTTTTTTTTTAATCCCACCTGGTGTATTTTCTCACCCCATACAGAAAGATGTGTCAAAGATTGCATAGTTCACTGGGGACTTCAAAGTTGCTATCAATCTCTACATAGAAAGCATTCAGATACTGCCGTGATGGGCAGCAGTATAAAACCCAGAGAGAGAGAGAAATAGATAAAATGCCCTCAGGAAAAAGTTTCTTTCCAAGAAAGCTTACTAAACCAAGGCTTAAATTGAAACCGTATTATTTTTCTATGTAGAAGCAGTTTTTCATCTTTTAACTCTCTCTTGTTTGTAATACACTCACAAAATGAAATTTCTATCCTAAAGGCCAAATTCTGACAGTCCTCTTCCCACTGAATAATTCCTCATCCTGTATGCAGTGCTGCAGTTTCAGCAGAATTGCTTACAAGGCAGAGTTCAGCTGTGAGCACACCTGGACCACAGGATGGGGCCCAAAGGGAAAACACCTCACAGGTTACCAGTCTCCCAACACCAGCACTCCATCTGTCCCAATAAATCACTTCTACCAACCTCAGTGGGAAGACAATAAATACAATTAAACAAATCAGGCATGGGTTTTTTTTTCCCTCCTCTAGTTTTCTGCTTTGGGTATTCCCACTGTAAATGTTGAGTAAGCAACAGATACAGCAGCACTTGGCATCAGTATGAAACACAAACCCAGAATATCAAAATGCATGTCTAATTTAAAAAAAAGTCAATCAGCTGAGTGTTAGAACTACTGTCTCTAAACTCAAGAAACACTGAGCACTGTAACCTACGCTTAAACATAGGGAGCCCTGGTGAGGCTGGATGTTACATCCCAAGCTTTTTAGAAGACTGCATTCTGCTTTTCCTTGTGTGACTTTTGAGCCTTTCAGATATATCTGGATTAGACATTCAAGCGTTTCTCTGAAATCTAGAGGGAGATTAGAATTGGTACCTATACAAACACACATTTTGACAATTTAGATCCTTTTGAGCTAGAGTACCTCAGGAAAAATAAATTCCTGCCACCTAGTATAACTGGAAGAGCTGGTAACAGACCAAAACAGTAAGAATTTCTCAAAATGCACGTTTAATATAAATAAACTTCACATAACTGCTAGAGAAGCTTCTGTTGCATTTTTTCTATCTAAGGAAATAATCATTTTGTGGCAGCCCATGTATTCCAAATGTTACAACATTTTTAAAAATTAAAATGAAATAAGGGAAGAAATCACATCCCTCTTCATTATCCAATCTAAGTTGTGGAAGCTAAATAAACAATAACGTTATTTAAATCATTAACATCACATTGCTAACAAAATGAAGAATTACCTGTTACGAGAGAAACCTGGTCTTGGTAATGCATTCTATTCACAGCTATAAAAAAGAATATAAACAAACAAAAGTACCCCAAAAGACCCAAACTTCTTTCCTTTGTCTCTCAACTCTCTTTTCTTCCAGAAAATACAGTAAAAGTGAGAGATTTCCCTGTCAGCTTGCAAGCGCTATTTGAAAAAAATAATAAAAAAAAAAGGTAACATTTAAGCCCTAAGGAGCTCTTGGACTTCAAGAGTGCAAAGTACATACGGTTCTAGTTGGAATTACAAGGAGCTGCAGGTGACCAGCACTTCTGGCTCTGAGGCCCCAAGCTACTGTAGAGACCACTGTCCCTTTGAAATTTCAGCATTTACCAGCAGACAACCTCCTGAAGTGCAAGACACATGCACCCCTTTCCCCCCCAGATTTACTTTTCAAAAGCACCGAACAGTTGTGGGCAGCATGGCTCTCCTGCAATATTACAGCCCTGGTGAAAGAGGAAGCAAGCATGAAAAAATACCAACTCTAATCCTCACTGAGCACAAGCTCCCAGCCACTGCACACCAGGATATTTCCACAGCTCTTATCTGCTGGGAATAGACTTCTTGTCTCACACTGACCTCAACTGATTTGTTCTTTTATCCAGTTCCGTTATGTTCACCATGAAGTCAGCCAGCAAGATCAGCTAAGACTATTTGTTCAGTGCCAGTTTACCAGCACAGACAACTCCAGAAAACCATTCCATGGCTTTCTTCACTTTGCAACACCCAAAATCTGCCAGACAATGCAAGGGAGACTGGCCACCAAACAGCAAAGATGGAAAAACGAAAGTCCAGGTAAGCACAAAGGAAGGAATGATTCTGTGCAAATGAAACCCTAAGTATTAGGGAAGAAAATGAAAAAAGATCAGCAATGCACGAACTGGGAAGGCAGAGTGACTCACTCCCAAGGTGATGGAGCAGCATACAGTATATGGGTAAACAGTACTACATGCCATCTACCACCCAGGTCTTGGCACTGCTTTGCAATGCAGCCTCTTACCAGACACTTCACTTCTCTCCTTTGCTGTTCCTACCCATTTTTGTGAGGCTGCCTTATTTACATTGCTCATGGACTTTTGCAGGCAGGGACTCTCTCTTACCCTGGCTTTGTATGCAGCTCAGCACAACCAAACTGCACAGTCAGAGGCAGAGGCAGTCTGCAAATAGTAAAATACCACAAAAAAAAAAAAA
>VYXF01005091.1:464130-477030 GCA_013397295.1 Polioptila caerulea
AAAAAAAAAAAAAAAAAAAAAAAAAAGAGGGGAAGAATATGACTGGCTTAGGAAATACAGCAGCAATATCTACATTTAACAAAAAAGTTTTGATGGTCAAACGGGAGAAGAAACACCATGACATACATATTAGAATTAGGCAAAAGAAAAATGAGGACCAGCAGAGTTCTTAAAAGGCTAAGAAGAAAACCAAAACAAGGTGGGGGGGAAAAAATCAAAACAAAGACATTGGTAAAGAAGTAGATCTGCTAAATCACAAATGATGGACAAATTGTGGAATAGAGATAAGGCTTCTGGCTTTCCTTACATTCATTTCATGGTAATGATGCCCTTATGCCTCAGATTTTTCAAGGTCTGTCCTTGTCACCTAAGCTTCAGATCACCTCTCTAACCCTCAGGCTTGTAAAAAAGAAAACATGAACTTACCTGACAATCTATTCTGAGAGCAAATGAGAATGTGGGAAGGAGGAGGAAGGAAAAGAAATGCACCTATCTCTTCCTCAAAATAGCTGACTAGTGCAGAAAGGAAGTCACCCACAGAAGGTTAAGAAATAATAAACAACTAATAATTTACTCCTGTGCTAAAGGACCAGGAGAGATGAAGCATAAACGCCTACTTCATCGGCTGTTGCTGGAGCATGGCAGTCCTACTTCATTCCTTAACACACATTGTAAAATCACAATCTACATCTTTGTGGCCATTGGCACAGTTCCTTGTTCAGTTTTAAAACACCAATAATCAACTCTTGTTTGTAGTGTTTTCACATATTTAAAACAAAACCCTTGGGACACAAGAAGTTATCAGCATCAAGAATATCATCATTTCTCTCCCATCCATGAAGTACCTTTGAGCCAAACAAGCTGTGATTTTTAAAAATGCAACTATTTCCAACACAACAGAGAGGGAAGCACATATGATACTGTTACAAGCCAAGGTGATAAGAATAAAAAGAGTAATGACAACAGAAAATCTAAAATAAGTCCTGGCAAGGCACACGATGTCAGGCATGAGAAAACCAAAGCCAGTTGGCTGTGACAGTTCTGTATCTATCAACTACTACTTAGCTAGCACCCACCCATAAATAACTTCTTTGCTATTGCCTTGGTGATTAACAGGGTGCTGTAGATTTGAAATATTAACCTGAAGGACTCGAACACAGACCAGTTTCCTTACATAATGTTGGTGGAATTGTGGCAGTTGTTTTTCTATAACCTTCTCATCAGTGCCTGACAAAGCTGGCAATGGCCAGTGGGACTGGGGGCGGTGCACATGCACTGCTTGGAAGTGTTTTTCTCTCTTTTACTCGGAAGAATGGAGAAGCCCTTTGGATCCTTGTCGAAGTGTCTGCTAAGTTTTTGTCTCCTGGAAACAACTGGGCCAAGCACTGTTTGAATCTCTAAAGTACTGCAATCTGGGCCTTGATCTGCCCCTCACAGCATCAGTCAAACATCACAAACATCTTTTTCAGTCACCCTAGCAGGACTGCAATCAACCTCCTTCCCCAACACTAGGGACACAACAGGGAATTCCTCTCCTCCTGAAAGGGCATCCTCTTGCCCTGCTCCATTTGTCCTCTTTCCCAACAGAAAGGCTCAAGAGGAAGGTGTAATGTTGAACCAGCAGGCAGGTTCAGGCACTTGCCTCAGGTAAGTGGTCTTGCAAAGTGTTCTGTAATTCTGTGAGTCACATTGGGTTTAGTGTCAAATGTGTTTGAGAACTCCATCTGCTAAAGCTGTGGGCACTCAACACTTCTGGATAACCATAGATGAACACACCACCTTCTGAAAATGCTTTCCCCTTATTTTTTCCATCTTTTTTTCTCCACTCCTAGACCACTCATGCACCACATTTGCTCATAAAGCAGCAACAGCACTCCCCACCTCCAGAGTCTGCCCAAAGAGAGAAGGTGTGGATGCTATGCAAGTCTATCCCCCAACTCTTGATAATCCAGTACAGGCTTCTGAAAGCTGAGGTCATTATTTGCATGCAGCCATTGCATGAGCAAATAAGGTGTTTAAGGCACCTCTCTGAAGATTAGTTAATGTTTATACAGCCCACTGAAAATTGAAGTGACTGCTACATGCTAAGTATTACTATCACCAGGGATCCATTTAAGTCAAAGCAGGGCAGACAGTGAAGGAAACAAAACTTATTTTTTCTGTCCAGCACAATTACTGCCAGACTTATGCATGCTAAAAACACCCAATAACCCATCTAACACAGTAAATTAATGTTTATGCTATTAAGTTTAGACAATCTTAAGCTGAAAGCTTTTCAAACTACAGGAAATTGCATGTTGCACAGGGACAACTGTATACAATTACAGTGATTTCATAAAATGGCAGAGATATAAAGCAGAAACTGAGTGGCCAGCAAGGCTTCTAAATCACACAGATAACAAGTATGTCCTGGTGGGCCAGGAGTCTACATCTTTCTCACAGCTGTTCCGAGAGATAGGAACTATATCCATAATCTCAAAATTCAAGAGAACTCAGTGCACTGCACACCTGTGAGGCAATGACAGACACGTCCTTGATCAGCATGTACTATTACTGCCATTGTGGAGTCACCGTACATCAGCCAGATTTATTATTACTCCATCTTGCACCCCCAGCTGACACTCACACAAAAAGCAACATTAAAAAGGACATGGAAATATTTGGACCAACCCATGTGTTTCTTTAGGATGCAAAAGCTCCAAAGAGACACAAAGAGCACAAACATGAAATGCAACGAGTGCAATGCTCCCCCAGGCAGAAAGTTCCCAGCTGCTTTGCTAAAGGCCACAGCAATATGTCTGCTTTATGCTTGTTATAACGAGGGATTGTTTAACAGTACACTCAGTGCAGGTCTACACTGACACAGTAAACGTCGTCTTAATACAGCCGAGGTAAAGCTTTCAGCTTACCAAGTCCTGCTGCATGCTTTGTCAAACATCTGAAGGACTGCGGTGCCTCTGACTTTTTTCTGATGTCTTGCAGGTATGGAGTGGTATTAAAGGTAGTTTTCATGAATGCAAAACCAGGCAGAGGCTTGTTTAAGAGCTATCAGTCCTATTTTTTACCTTATTCATTGTACCATTCACAGCACATTTTTATTGCCAGTCTCCCTTCCACTAAACAATTCCAGAAGTGTCATTTGCACACCAAAGGAGTGTATATTGCACCATTCAGTTACATGTGGTAGATTATCAGGGTTGTGCATAGCAGCTAAGCAGAACATCGACAGCTGTGTAGCCACATCGCAGCTGAAACTAAAAGAAGTCTTGTCGGTAGTTCTGATCTTAAAGTAAATACACTGAAAAACTTAGCTCCAATTAAACTGAGGCTGATACGATTTTCTGGAATGAACACTAAACGAATGTGGCCGATAACGCCATCTTTGCAAAATATCTTGTTTGGTTTGTCTTTAAAAGATAACATTTTCAGGATAAAAACGTCCTGACTTAAAAGCGATACATCCCTGCTGTCTGTGTTCACAAAAATCAGAATGTTGTATTTTAAGCCGTATTTTGTATTTGAAGCATAAGAGTCTTATGTTTCGTTAATATGAAATCACCACCCTGCATCACTGACATATTAGCCGAGCTCGAAGTGACCTAATTCATTTTTAATATTTCATAGTTTGTTAAAAGCTGTAACAAGAGATCACTAACACGGCTCTGACACTCCCTGTCATGAATCAAAAGATGTAGGGAAAAGGTCATGTACTTACTAACTGGCACCAAACCAAATTCATCACTACAAAATGAGAGAACAGAAATGAAGACTGCATTTCCCATTATGCTTCTCTCTTTGCAAGAATATCCATCAACTTGCATGACACCAAAAGCAGATTTTATTTATATGCATGTGCCCCAATATAAGGTCAGAGAGAAGTGAGAAAGAGAAGAAATAGGGATTGCAGCCTTTGTCTAAGCAAGTAGTTCCTTCCCTTTAAAGCACACTCAGCAGCAACAGCCTTTGAAGACCAAAAGGAGAAACAATTCCCAACCACATAAAGAAACTAATAAGTCCCTTATATGGCTAAGAATTGCAATGCCATTTTTTTCCACAGCCAGAAAAATTAGAGCAAGAGGGGAAAATAGAGCAAACTTTAAAAAGGCAGCTCTCTGAGCACCAAGGAATTCACACAGGCACATCATTCCAGCTTTAAGAACTGCCAAACACTTTCTTCTTTAAAGGGAAGGAGGACATTACACCAGGTGAGTCCCTGAAATGTAGATTTTTAACTCTCCTGTTGTAACTATGGATACCTAGCTTTAAAAACCTTTTGTGATGTAGCGGTACACCAGGCTCCCTTATCCTCTGGTGAAACACCTCCATCTGAAGTTCCCTAATGTCCTTTTATCTCACAAGTCACCAATGCACCACTGCAAGGTTCTGCCGGCTCTGGGACTGCACATCCAAAACAGTATCTGGATGCAGTACCCACTGCATCTTCCATCCTTGTCTGCCTTCCATCCCCCCACAACCCTGGCACAAACGGTGCCAGCTACTCAAACATGAAGGCAACTAGGTTGCATCACACCTTGTTCCAAGAGTCTCTCCCAGGCAAGACACACAAGACTTGATGGTTGGTCCAGTCCTGCCATCTCACATCAGCAGGAAAGGTCAGGCTCCTGTGCTGTGTGGATACTGAACCCTGAATGGCTTGGCCTGACTGGCCTCTAAATATAGCTGGGCAGAGGAAGGGCTGTGAAAATGGGTGGGGAAGGGAGTGGAACAGGAGCCAAATGAGCACAAGACCATGTTGGTCTACCAGTAAGACTTTCTCCCTCTACTCTGCCACGTTCTGCAGCAGAGTATTTAAGCACAGCTTCACGATTAAGTCCATGAATGCAAACTCACAGAATAAAAACAAACTGGTGGTTGATTTATACTTGGGGAGGGGGGTAGACAAATCTGTTCAACAACTTATCTTCTTGAATGAATTTGAATCACACATGAGTGACATCACTTCCACAACATGACAGCACATAAATCATCATCAACCACATGGTACTAACCATAAAACATGTGTCAGGAAGATACCAACAAGGAACAAAATATCAGACTGCTTTACATTGTAAACATGCAATCTTATGCGTCTTCTGGCTTCTACTATGATCTATATACATCAGGTGGTTTATTTCATTCATTTGCATCTGAATGAAGTCAATACAATAAACAGAGGAACCCTCATAGAAAATCTGTCCAAACAATTTCATCTGCATAAATATACCACAAATGAAGCATTTAAAAATGTAAATATTTTCTTTTTAATAAACTACCACATATGATATTGAAGTTAATTTTACAACATATGAGCAAAGAGGGTATTTATTTCCACCATTTGCAAGCAAGTCCAAAAACAAACGAGATAAATAAGAAAGAAAGAAGGAAAAAAAAATTCCATACAAAAAGCAGGAAAAATAATCTCTCTCTCTTATTTGACAATATCAGACATGAAGTCTTTCAGCTAATAAAAAACTTCTAAGAGAAGAGATTAGACTTTGCTGTAAACCAACAAAATATTAAAAAAAACAGTATGACTGAGGAATTCAACAGGGGCTTCCAAGCTGCAGCTACAGACAGGACAAGCAACCTTTGCTTAAGTTCTCCATTTAGAAACGTTGTGTCCTCAGAAAAGACCGACACAGAAAACTGACTTGTTTCAAATTTCAAAGAGGCTGCACAGCGTTTTTATCTTAAGAATTATATAACTAAAAGCAAAACCAGCCCTCCAATATTTTTTTGTGGATTAAGAACACTTAGTCTCTTACAGAAATTGTTAATCTTTATTATAAGCACTGGGCTCCATGTGAGACATCTCCTATGGCAATTAGACTTCCCCTCTGTATAAATCGTATCTCAACTGGCAGAGAGAGAAACAGACAGAAAGACAAAGCATCCAGCTTATGCTGCTCATTCTCTAAAATTACAAATCACGATAAATAATGTTAAATGGAAATTATAGCCACAGCAAACCAAAATGCTATTAAGTATCAGATGAGCTGCGTCCCCAGCCCCTTGCACAACGCAGAATAATTTTGATTTACTGTTTTTATTGGTTTTGTGACTGTTGTTTGGGTTTTTTTAAACCCGCATACTGTTCAGCTGTCCTGGTTTTGCCACGGTGATCAGAATGTGCTTTGTGGGCCTGATTCTGTCTTGCTGAAGACAACTGACTCTTTTTCATTGATTTTTCAAAGGAAGCAGAACAGATCCCTCTCACTATAAGTTGTATTCAATAATATATCCTCTACTTAAAATATCGGTGCATCAGTAGACACCATTCTTGGGCTGATACCTGCTTGTTAGAACAGCTCTCTTTGTAAAACTGCTTACTTCTAACCTTCCCTTTGTCACTCAATCTTGCCCATATGAGTGGGAAAGCAGTTGCAAAACACCACTACAGGAATACTCGGAGCATGGGCTCTGACAATATCTGAGTAAATCACTGTTCTCTGTCTCCCTTCTCTGCCCATCTGTAGTCTGTGGTATGGAACAACTATATCATAAAAGCTCTTATTCACACATGCTTTTGATATTACACTATTTAATCACATACAGCTGTAGCTGATGAGACTGTTACAAAACACAATTTTAATGCAGCACTGGAAGCAAATTCTTGAGACATATTAAGCATTTTCCTCTATATAAAATTTCTTGCGCTAAAATTCTTTTCTTCAAAAAAAAAAAAATAATAAAACTAGACTATTTGTTTTTTTAAAAAGTCTGCTTCTCTTCCTGGACAGTCCAGAATGGGGTTGTTTGCAAGAAAACTCAGTCCCAGCCTGGAGTATAGATAGAGGAAAATTCACTTCCCACTCCTTAAAAAAAAAAAAAATTAGAAAACACTGCTCGCAATTATATGCAAAGGGAATACTATACAGGCTACTCACAACGAGACCTGAAATGAACTCAGACATCTTACTTGAAATGCATCCTTTCTTATCTGTTTTTTAATTCATGGAAATTTAAGAACCAGCAGTCTGATGATTTTTACCAAGATACTTGAATTAAAGTACAAGCATACCATCATGCTTTCTTTGAAAGGACTTTATGCATTAAAAACCAAACCAGTTCATTTCTGAACCACTGCACTTTATTTTGAAAGGCATTCTAAATTATAACTATTAACACACTCACCACAGCAAGATCTTTGTAGCCTCATCTGGCAAATGCTTGCAACTTCCATCTTTTGTTACAGAAATAAAATATTTGCTCGCAAAATAAATAGCCATAGAATACCATAATATGTAAGTGTTTCAAGTAGTAAAAATCTGAATATTCCTTTTCCACAGGTTTGGTCTGGGGTTTTTATTTGTTTGTTTGTTTGTTTAATTTGGTGCTTTCATTTGTGAGTATTTGTGGGTTGGTTAGTTTTTAATTTAAACAGACTTGCATTAAGGAAACATATGAAAGGAAGATCCATCAAGAAATGTAACACCATTTTAATACACATCATCATGTCCCTTAAAACAACAAAAGTATTTTTATCCAGGCATGCAAGGATAAATGGAAAACAAATGAGTTCATATATTCCTGCATTTTTGAGAGGAATACAACTTTTATCTTCCTTATTGTTTAAGCCAATTGGCAAATACTAGAGCTAGATATTAATATTACCATCAAAATCATAGCCAGGCTGAAATACTTTTAAATGGCATTTAAATGAATTCGTATTCCTTTTGGGCAGCTCTCCGAATCATTTAAAACATGCTGTGACATACTGAATCAAACAGGGGCTAAGTGCGAACAAACTTCATTCCTAGAAATGCATTTCTCTATTTGCTAGTGTTTGCCTTTACTTTGGCACGATCACATGGGCTCCAGCTAGACTTTTGAGCTCTGGCAGCGATCCAAGCTGCAGATGGTTGGAAATGCAGCCTGAAATCAGTGTGTGGTTGATGAATTACTCCTTACACCTGACCCCTGCTTCACACCAGGCACCAAACACAATCTGAACACTACCAGCCAGAGAAGCCCTGTCAGGCATCTCCGTATCTGGAACGCTTTCTTCAAGGCCTTCTGTATGGCCAGATGGCCAAAAGTGGGGAATGCCGTAAACCCGCTAAACAGAAATGTGAGTAACTAAAGAGCACGGGATTGGAAGGTAAAAGGTGAAGAGAGGCAAGAGCTTTGCACCAATTCCAAATGCACGCTTTTTAAAAGAGAGTGATGGAGCAAGGAGGAAGGTATGCTCATGCCACAAAACTGAAGGAAGTCCCAAATTCCCTCACGCCAAAAGATGTCCTAAATATGTCAAAAAGGAGACATAACGCACACCCAAATGTGTGCCCATAAAATCACTATATCAAACTTAAACTCTTCTGAGTACACCTGTTTGAACTCCCTAACTGTTTTTGACTTAGCTGAGCATGTATCTGTCATTTCAGGAAAAGGCTCATTAAGGCCTCTTGCTTGCAGATCAGTCTGCATCCCTTTTTACGGCCACAGAGATGGGGTTTTATTCAGGCAGGTGTTGGGAAATCACACTTCTTCCTTTTGCATGTGTCCATGCATCCATCAGGCATACAGAGATGAAGAGGTACTGTGGGTCTGTAAACATTGCCTCTGGTTTTGGGATGTTTCTGCCATCCGACTGGGTTACAGAGTCAACACCATGAGAGTTAAACTACCAGACCCAAACCATGACGAATAAGTAGGAAATATCTGGAGAATGCATGAAAGCAAACCACACGGAAATAGCTGCTTAACTGGCATATTTTTACCCTGAGTGCAGGTATAGAGATTGTAAACCAAACAATTCCTGTCAACAGGTAACTGTGGCACCTCCTCCTTTCTACCCAAGTGACCCAGGTTTTTTCAGCAGACTGTTTGTAAAGAAAGCTGACCCTAACAAGAGGTCTAATCATAAGCTGCAGAGGACAAAGATAAAACACATCACCAACTAAATCAAGGAGACTCTTTCAAATATATTCAGAGTTAATATTTTTCTCCCCTTTTTCACAACATTACATGGTATTTCATAGTGCTTATTTTTGTTTCCTTCTGTGCTAAATGGCAAAGAGAAAAGAATTTGCTTTGGCAAGCAAGAAACAAAAGAAAGAAATTCAGACCATACTGCAAGATTTGGCATCATTAACATTCTACGTGACAATTTGCAACATACTCCTGTAAACCAGTTGTTTGAGTAGTTACGCCATCAGCAAGGATGCAACTAAGGAAATACTCATAACGTCTCAAAATAAAATAAAAAATTACTACACATTCTCATCAGATATACATGAGCTGAACCACCTCCCTGCAATATTTTTTGCAACAAGAACACAGGGCTATGCTTCACTGACGAAAGTAACCAGAAACATTTACTCTGAAATCAACTCCTAGGACAACTGGACTCTCTCCATACTCTCAGCATCTGTCTGAAAAAGTTTCAAAACTGTACATTCAAACCGATGTTGGCAGACAGTGTCACACCAAAAAATAAATGAGGTTATGTCTTGCCTCAGTGCTTGTCCTTAAGAGATATATTCAATTCCTTGCAATTGTCTCGTAAGGATTGACACCCTCCCCTTCTCTTTTTTGGATGGCAATGGCTTTTCCTAAACCTGAAATTAAAGTTTTAGCTTCAGTAGTGGCATTTGATAATGAAGGAGCACAAGCAAATGGAACGAGTTCATGCTTTGTGTTCCACAAAAGGCCACAAAGCACTAAAAAGTTAAAGCAATCAGACAAACATATGGAATCAATTTTTTCTATTTATAATCCCATTACCCATATAGCTATTCATTTACACCCTCTCTGCACAACAACACGCTAGCCACGTTAGAAGACACACACGCAGGCTGGAGGCTGGAATCCCGCGCAGCTCCGTGCTCCCCCGTGAGAGGGACGTGATGTACAGTAACGCGGTGCTTCTCAGAGGAGAACCAAGGCAACTCCACCAAACAAGCAAAGCAAAAGCAGCACTTCACCCAAACACGCTGGGGAACATGAATTTCTAAACTTTGCCTGCTGAACACACTGCCACTCTGAATTTCAGAAGCTGTACAGAAATGCCATAAGAAAGCCCAGAATTTCTTTCTTAATTACAAATGAATGTGCACATCCTCCCCCAACATGCATGACTATGAGCAGAAAAACACATTCTTTCTGTAAAGCTGAATCCTACCATGCTTGGTACAAAGAGTAGTTTTTGGAAAATAAGAAGCTGAAGTTCTCAGGCCGGCTGGAATAATACAAAGGTTTATTTATACGTGTTGCTCCAACAGGGATGACAAAAGATATAGCTCTCCACCACAAGATTATTTGATTACCCAACTATTAGCTTTAGACATACAATGGATCTAACTGCTTTAAAATGTCCCAGAAGCTGATGGCTAGCTTTAAGGTAACAAAATCCAGATGCTGCCTGTCTGCACTACTTTAAAGTCCTATGGTCTATAGAAGAGAAATACTTGCATCTATATGTATATATATATATATGCACATATGTATTTGTGTTTATTATTTAGAGTTTATGTATACCCTTAACTGTGGACCAAGGAAAATAAGAAAAAATAAAGGCATATAAAATGTATCACCGATTTGAAATTTTACCTGTCCTTACTGTAATAGTGCAAGTGTACCAAGACTGATGCACATGACTTTTCACAGGTTTGATAATTTTATATATCAACTATGAAAAATGCATTTAAGTAATTTTTTTAAGCAAGGGGTTAAAAAAAGTCATGGTACAGAAAAGCTATTTTTTGACTTTCAGCTGAAATACAAGGTTAATTTTCTCAAAAAGCTTATTTTACAAAGTTAAAAAAAAAGGGAAAAAAAAAAGAAAGAAAAAGGACAACTGGCAAAATGTAAGCTACATGAGTAAAAGGGATGGAATGTCCAATATTTCTCCTCCAATACTCGAGGCTATTGTTCTTTCAAAAAAACACCATCAATTGTTTCATGTCCTTGGCTTGCCAGGTTTTGAGGAATAGCATCAGCCTGCGTCCCCCAATCCCCCAAACAGTTAAAGCTATAGGCAATATTGCAGTCAAGCTAGTGACGGGCTGCTGCTGCAACAGCAACATTACACACTAAACGGTCACAAAGGTAAAATGCTATTTCGATTGACCTTGAAAGGAAGGGGGCGAGAAATTATAAATATCATGCCAAAATACAAAATTTTAAAAAGGATTAATTTTATACCAAAAAAATATCTGCATGATGCAGTGAAAGAAACAGCAGAGCAAAAAATTGAGAGGTAACCCTGCCATGAATTACAAGGCTGTAATCACGCTGAGTGCTTCTGGTGTCATCACAACTCCAACCAGCCTGAATCGCAGTTTTCACAATTAGTTAATTTATATAATGCAGTAGTCGGGCTATAAACGTTAACGGGAAAGTAATTTTTATTAACAAGGAATATAACTTATCCTTTTCACAACCGCAGCCAGATCAACGTGCTTCAAACCAAAAGTCTGGAGAAGTCAGCCTCCCTTGTGGCACTTCACCACACACAGTTGCACACATCAAATGTCCCAAGTGTTAAATTTGCCACAGGAGCGCAATGGGTATATGCGCACGCAGTACCATACGCACGTGTGTGCGCCCTGCCTTGGCTTTTCCCTCCTAAAGGATGTTCGTTTATTTACTGAAACTGTTAATCTGTGGCTGTGAGGTCACACTTCACCTTCTGAAGTGTGTATTTTTTCCTTTTTCTTTCCTCCAAATACAGTGTCCCGACAGGGTTTGCAAACTTTCGGTTTAGGGCTTTCTTTTGTTACAGCCCTTTGGTCACACAGGAAATCTTTTCAGAGAGCAGACTATTATACAATAGCATTATAAAAATAAGGCTTTAATTAACTAACTCATAGCCAGGTAGCATAGACTTCACTCAGCCTCTCTAGGAGAGGCCGGCCTGCTTTCCAGTCTGCTGGCATTTTTAAAATTATTAAGAAAACAAGAAAGAAAACGGAAGCGTCCGCGCTTGGACACACTCTCCAAAAGTAGTTACCCTCTATTTCTAGACCTTTCAAAAGCAACAGAGTACAGCCATGTCATCCTCAATATGCAATGAAATATTAAAACCAGTGCAATGCACTGAAACAAACTCCACCAGATTTACAGACGGTTAGCTCCAAGCTCTCTTCCGAGCTCCACAGCATCTCCTCCTCAGCTGATTAAAAGTTTGAGTTGCCACAGACAGTTTTTCTAATAGCAAAATGCTTTTAAGCTGTGAATAAACTGTAGAGATCACTGAAAGACCCACCAAAAGTGTTTTATGTCCGATGCTGTCCAGAGCAATCCATCCCATGCCATAACAAACACACTACCTGCCCGCTGTTACGATAGCGTTAACCGCACTGTTCTCCCCAAACAATAAAAGGAATTAGCCGACGCCAGCAGCCCTTGGGAAAAAAAAAATAAATTAAAAGAAATAAAGAAATAAATGGGAGGACAGACAGTAACCTTCCTGCCTCTCTCACGCCTGCTTTCCGCCTACCAGCTCGGCTGTGTGTGACACCAAACCCGAGAAGAGACAGAAAAATCGCCAAAGAGAAGAGGCGAGCCCGCAATTCGCGCGGCTCTGCTCTCCATCCCCCGCCAGGCGCCCGGCCCCGCCAGCCCTTACCTTGGTTTGGAGATAGTGGGGGTAGTAGTAGGTGTACTGGGGGTACATTGGCTGCTGGTCCAGGCGTTTGCCCATGTAGCTGGAGTCCTTCTGGCTGGTGCGGGGAACTCGTTGGCAGGGTGTAGTGCCCCAGGGCCTTTCTTCCTCTCACGCCGCTATTCCTGACAGCGCGGGCGACAGAGGCTGCCGAGACTTCCTCGCCGTCTACCGCGCGCTACTTCCAGCGCAGCCAAAAACGCGCCCGCACGGACATATACGTGTGTGTGTGAGAGTGTGAGTGTGTGTGTGTGCGCGGAGGGGTGTGTGCGGGTGTGGGTGCGTGGGTGGGT
>VYXF01005091.1:477406-602684 GCA_013397295.1 Polioptila caerulea
GGCAGCGCCGGAAAGCGGCCGTGGGACTCGGGAAATCCTAGCGCCGCGGGGCGGGGGACGACGGGGACCAGCCCCAAAACGCAGTTTTGTATTTATGTTTCTAATTTAAATATATATATATATATATATGTTTTAACAAACGGGAGGGGGAAGGTCACGGAGGCTGGTCGCCGAGCGGGGAAGTGGTCGTCGTCCTCCCCCTTCAGTAAACTACTCCGCACCATCATCCAGCGCTTCGCGGAGAGGCGACCCCGGGCCAGACATATTAAATACATACTTTGTTAGACCGCTTATATAAGACTTGGTTTATTTAAAGTTGGAACAAAATGGAGGAAGAGGGTAAAGAGGAAATTCGGCCGGCCTGACGTGCGGGTGCCTTCCCCCAGACGTGTGAAAATACGACGGTGCCACAAAAGTTACCCGCGGCTGCGTTTCCCCCCGCCGGGCTCCCCCGCACGCAGCAGCTGCCGCCGCCCGGGCCCAGGTGAGGGCCAGGTGTGGCCCCCGCGTCCGGCCGAGAGCCCCACACCTGCCACCCATCCCCGGCGTGCAGGACCTGTGTCAGCACCGCCATCCCAAATATTTATCCTCCGAAAGACTCGAAGGAAGAGTCTGTCTTACAACAGGGCTATAAATCATCGGGGGGAAAAAAAGTGCGTGAATAACAAAATGTTTCCTCTTGTACACAAATCCTAGCGTTTCTCCTCTTTTATAATAACTTATTTCTTTAGCGTGTCATCAGATTCCTGGGCCTTTCTACAGTGGTTTTGCCTATTTATAAATTTTTGGGGAAAAAAATGTGCAGCAGCAGTTTCTTTTTGTTTTTATTTAAATCATCCATAGTATGGCAGTGGGATTGTCAGCTGCTGTATTATCAACCAAATTGCTTCAAAANAAAAAAAAAAAAGGAATTATAAAAAGAATTTCTTTAAAGGGACACTTCTCAAGGCTGGTAGAGCTAAAATTAGACTTGCCAGCTGTGTTTTGGTTTGTGGGCACGTGCTTGCACATGACAGGAACATGGAAATATCACACTTTACTCTGGCAGTTTGCTGTTCTCATAAGCAGAGGGTTTTGTTATGGATTCACAAAAATGCCCCATAGCCAATCCAAAAGGGCAGTGTGGGAAGCCCTACACACGCTCAAAATACTGCCTATGCACTGTGTTTTCATCACCAGGAATTCATAATCGCTGGTACTTAGGTACCAGCCCTCTGCCATACAATGGGAACATCATGCCATGCTCACACAGGTGTTTTGCCTCTTGTGGCAGGAGAAAAACTTCTGCAAAACGAGCACTGTACAGGCTTTCAGCGGGTTCTTGCACACCTGGATGAGCCCTGTGGAGCACTACCATTGTCCCACTTTCCAATAGATTGTGAAGAAAAGCCTGGCTGGGTAAACTATTGAGTATTTTCATTCCCTATCATTAGTATTATCATTTCAAGATGGCCAGGACCACGTGATCCCTTTTCTGAGGGTCCCTCTTTTTCATTCATCTTCTCTTCTGAGATGTGAATTAAGAAAAAACGATAGGAATGGGAGGAGAAGCCTGCAATCCCCGCCTCCCAGCAGTTTGTATCACTGCTCAGCTTTAAATACGCTGCCTCTCTTTGTAGTGCATGATACTCTTGCTCACACTTTCTTCTCCCCCGACCGGCTTTCCCTGAGGGTGGAATAGACTGTTTGAGGGTTGGGATCTGCAGAAGTGAATGGTGATTACTTGACGGTACGTGATACTTTGAGCCGAGACAACTTTCAGATTGTTCTTTCAACTGCCAGAATTAAGTTGTTGTGCTTCTCTCCTCACCTTCTCAATTTTCCCTCAGGATATTAACGCAGTTTTTCTTGCTAAGCGGTTTGCTTGTAGACATGGATGTAACCAGATTTGGGAGAAGAAAAACCCTATGTGTACAGGGTGAAATAAAAGATAAATACTAAAGGAAGTAGAAAACTGTGCATTCTGACCAAGAAAGCTACGTGAACTTGCGTGGTCATTATTTTAAATCCAGGAAGGGCTGTTTTGACTACATCATCTGACTACTGGGAGTATTTCAAATCATGCCATAAAATTTCAACCCAATATTTCCACACACTTCCCCTTCAGACGCACTGGCTGGTAGCTCCGGCCGTTCTAGCAACTGAGAAAAGGTGGGAAGCTACAGGAGAAGCAGGACTATTATCTGAGTGGGGAACAGCTCCACCTTTCATCTGCTCTCTCTCAGCAAAAGTCTTCAATATGCAGATGCTTGCATTTCTCTTTTTCACCTGTAATCCTGACTAGGTGCTGAGCAGCCTTTGCTGTTTGCTCTGAGTGCTCAGCACCTCGCATGATTGAGCCTTCAGAGATGCAAGACAGAGTGGAGGCAGCAAAAATAGGAATTCAATATAAAAGAGTGGGGGGCCAAGGGGAGAAGACAGGAGGCAATATAGCATAGCAAAAATGCAAATGAGCAGCCACAAAAGCAGATTTAGATAGCATACAGCCTCTGAACAAATGCTAGTGCTGGAAAATGGAAAATTTCCATTTGCAAAATACAGACATCAAAAAGATCATCTGTGACTTGGGAGCACACTGTTTAAATAGAATCCCCTTCATTTTCTGGCCTGTGCATTTGAATAACTGAATCCACTTGCAAACTGAAATAGCAGTTTGCCTACCGAGTGTTAAGTATAAATGTTCCTCAAAAGAAAAGACAAGCTGTTCGATCCCAGTGAGCAACAGTGAGCAAACTTCACAACTTTTTTTTTCTTCCTATGGGAGGGCTCATTATCAAGCCCCAGCCAGTCCCAGCCTCGGGGACCCAGGGAGCGAGCCAGATCCCAGTGCGTCTGCAAAGGCACTGCTGCCTCTGGTGCCACTGACCTCAGGGCAGATTCAAGAGCCAGGTGAGCAGTAAGGATCTCTTCAATGGGAAGTTTAAAAACGAAATTAAATAAATGGGAACATATCATCTGTAAACTCGACAGCCAAGTACATTCAAAGACATGCACCAAAGGATATTAACCCAGCAACAACCAAAGCTGTGGATAAGAAATCTGGAGTTAAATGACAGAAGAAAAAAAAAATTAAAAGGGGGTTAAAAAAAAAAAAAAAAAGAGAGAGAGAGAGGGAGAGAGAGAGAGAGATATTTCTTTCTCATTCTCCAGGCAGCCTGAAGTACAGAAAAATTACATATATTTGGATGTATTTTTACCTGTCATAGAATGCAGATTTCTTCATTCACAAAAACTGAGTTAAAAGAAAAAAGGAGATACCTAGTAGAAAATTCAGGGGCTTTTATTTGATAAAATACAATTCCACCTTTTGTTTTCTTTTTAAATAAGTTTACCTATTAAAACCTTCTAAAGTCATAGGTATCAGAGTCAAGGAGCGATTCAAATATTTTCTAGCTCCTTGCTCTTGAAAAGCAGCAACTATGTATTCTAGAAGATATAACTTCTGGCAGAATTTTGTCAAAATTTTCTAAGTCAGGACTAGAGAAATAGAGATGTCACTACGTAAAGTAATATAATAGGTTAAAGAAAAAAAATTATATTTGGCTTACATTTTTAACATGTGTCTCAATTTTTATTCTCTTTATTTACTCATTAAAGCTATTACAAAGGAGACCATAGTGATGCTTGACAGCTTGTTTACAATGGATTACAAGAAGAGCACTGATTTTATTTTTAGATCTGTCAGCTATTTCAGTCCAGCTACCTTAAAACTATATTGATGAACACAGAATTTTACTATTTAATGAATCATTAATCAAGCTGACTTACCTAAGGAGAGCTAACCAAGTTTCTAAAAAGGGACATATCTTGGTGCAACCATCAGAAAAGGGTTTGATAGCCATGGAGAAGGTGAAAAGACACAGAGGATCAAAACACTTAGCTCAACAATAACAGCATTAAGTGTCTGGGATTGACAGAACCTCTCTGAGTTGGGAGATACTACTGTTTTGAGTTGGGGGATGCTACTGTTTTCAGGTGCTTTCCTTTCATGTGAGACCAAACACTACAGAAGATGGCTTTACCCACACACACACATGCCTTCCCTGCCTGCATGAAAAAAGCCCAGCAAGTTTGCTCTTCAGTCTTCAGCACTAACCATCACAACAGCACGAAGTCTAGAATCAGGCAGAGCTACAGATGGCCTAAGAGTTCATGGATAAGATTTTGGACAACAGCAAAGAATTGCCATCTATCATCATACTTCATTCTTTTTCACTTTATCATCTTTATCATCATCTTCTTTACATTATGGCTCAGGAGTTTCCATTGCTCTACTGTTACCTAAACACACAGTCCTAAAGGAAATCTTTGGACAGCGGCAGAGTGAAAAATTTTAGATTAAAAGTGAACAACAATGAACATTCACTAAATTGTTGGTGTTTTCCACCTGATATAATCCCTTTGTAAGCACAAGCCAGAGAAACTAGCACTCAGTTGTACAGACAGACTGAATTTATGCGCTAATGTTTTCTTTCTGCAGTTGTTAATGGATACAACCAAAGTAAGTAATACTTAGTCTTTTGTCTACAGTCCCTTTGCTACACATCTCTGAACACTTTGTGAGAGTTAATTCATCCTGCAATGTGGAACAGGATAAAGCAACATGACCAGTCAATGGCAACGCCCCAGTTGTGATAAAAATTGGGGGATTCCTCTCACCCCACAAACCCTCATTGCCTCATTGGTAAAAAGCCACAGCAGATAAGACCAATGGGGCAAAAGATTGGTACTTTCAGTTCTGGAAGAGATTCATGTGGAGAGAAAGCAGTGCAATGGGAGTGAGTGCAATGTGAAGAAATGGGAGAGAGACATTGGCACATCAATATGATCACACATCAATAGTTTAGGGCTTTCAGAAAAAGCCAGGATTGTGCACAGGTTAGAAGACATGCCTTTCAAGGGTGGCATTTTCTATAGCAACTCCACATCACAAGTCAGCAAATATTGCATCTGGTCTTGAGTTTAAACTCTTAGGATAAAAAAGGCAAACAAACCACCAGACACTAAGAAGACTAGCCAAGGCCATTTCTCTCTTGCAGCATATTAACTTAATAGTACCAGCATTAGATGTGGTATGGTTCCAGGGGGAGAAAATTCTTCACCTCCCACCTTCGTCCCTCCAAAGTCCTGCTTACTAGTCACTTTCCCCACCCCTTGTTTACTTAAAATTAGATTGTAATCAGGGAACATGAGGGGTTTTTTTTCTCTTCAGGAAGTTTATTTCTGAAGGTAATGGGGAGACGTAAATATGCTCCCTGTTTACTGAGGCTCATAAACATATACGAACACAGGCAATTAATTGTCACTGAAGGAGTTCCAGCAAACATTGAAAATCCTAGCTTTTCAGGATATGTTTGACTAAATGTTCACCCATCATGTACTGAATTACTTAGTGAGATATTAATTTTGTGCTCCAGCTGAGGGTAATCACAGAACAAACTGGCATTATTCAAGCTGCTCTGTGAAATTACAGCAAGGGTAAGCTTAAGAACAAAGGCCAGCAGGAGTTGAGCCTCTCGACTTGAAAGGAATTATCTTTTCCTCTAATTGAAGCGAGGACTGTTTTGTTTTGTTTTTTTCTTTCCTTCCTCTTGCTAGATTTCCAACAACACTCTTTGGCAGAAGGTCTCCTTGCAACGGGGTTTTGTGCTTAAAGTCCATGAGCAGGGGCTCATCTGCCTGGGAAAGTTTACTGATGTAATCTCACCAGCATCCCTGACAGCTAGAGTTATACCCATGTAATGCCTCATATGGGCATTTTTCCCCGGGAGTGATTGTGCTGGTAAATGCCCCTATTTACACAAACCCAGACTTCTGGGTCCTGTTTTCCTGCCGGTGCTGCCAGTGACCTACACCATGACCTTGGAGAAACCACTTCTCCTGCTCCCTCCTGTCTGTCTCTGTCTCAACTGGAACTCTTTATGGTGAGAACAATCTCTCTGTTTTTACAGTACCACAGGGGAACCTCAATTTTGGTTGGGCACCAAAACAGCACAGCAGAAATCTGTAATAATGTATGTAAACAGTTTGTTGCTCTACCATCCAGACAGCTGCTATTAGAGAATTCACTGGCTGTGGGGTTTTTTTTTTGGTTTGTTTTGTTTTTTTTTTTTGTTTTTTTTTTTTGTTTTTTTCATGAGAAAAAGTTAACAATAGGCAAAAATGGAGGGTCATTTCAGGCAACATTCCATTGCTATCAAATATAATAGATTCTGCTTTCTCCATACTTATATCCTCCCCAGCTTGCCAAGACACAGGGGTTTTTTTTGTCTCTTTCATATCTGGCAGGCTTATTTTCCCACTAAGTAACACTTTATCTAATGCTGCCTGTAAATAAGGCCTGAAGGAGCCTTTGCTAATACTTTCTATTTTACCTCCTAATAGACCCCCTTGTAAAACACGGTACAATTATGGGACTACCCATGAAATTTTGTCCAAAACTTCATTCAAAAGTGTTTGTAAAAATAATTTTTCATTGCAACTACTGGAAGTTTTATGGTTTTGATGAAATCTCAAAACATTACCTCATTTTTTTCAGTTTAGTTCAAATTTGATTTTTTATTTTAATTTTTCCATTAAAATTCTGCCTTGACCCAACTGCAATAAATATTTTCTCACTTAGTCCCCCTGAAAAAGGAAAAATCAAAGTCTAAAAAAAAGTCTCTAGCATATTTTCAAAAATGTCTTAAGCAAAAACTCTCTTTTATCTCTACCCATGCAGGAAAATATTATTTAGGAAATATACAAATGAAATACCCATATTTAAATCAGTCTCTAGGGAAATGTGTTCTTCAGTTGTTTGTTTTTAACTGAAATTCATGACTGGGAAAAGCAATCTGCACTTTAGCTTGTGCCAGTAAGCCCTACAGTAATTCTGAGTCTATTCAGTTCAAAGTATTTTATAAATAAAGAAAAATCACAGGTTGGAAGGAACTGTAATCATCAGCCATAACAAAATGCTATTCTTTTCCTTCTCACCTAAACACAACTGGGAGCTGAAGTGGAGAGCACATAAAAACACGTACTAGGACTGCTAGTGCCTTCTTATCAACATGTAAAGCTTCCCTGAAAGCATTACAAGAAAAATTATAAGTGTCCACTAAATATGGAATCAAAAGATTGTGTGTGATGGTTCCCAACAGAGGGGGAATTTCCAGCTCTCAAATTCTGTCTCACCAAGATAGGGAGAGAATGCACAGCAAATGGAGAAGTACAGTACTGGGAGTTGGATAAAAAGTTCCATGTGCAGGTAAGCTGCAGACTTGAACCAATTCTCCGTTTTTCAAATCTGTTCACTCTTTTGTAGGAATAATGGCATTTTTTTGTAACGGGCAGCTTCCATTTACCACAGAACCAATGCAGCCTGCCGTGCAAAATGAAACCTTATGTCACACTAGATTACTGTCCATCATAACCAAAGAAAATGTATTGAAATGAATATATTTGGTTCAGGAAACCTGTATTTTGTCAGCTGCAGTATAGCTCATTGTCCACTAAACAGTATCAAGCCCATTCTGAACAGAGCACACTGTAGAAATGTTTAACCTCCTAATCCTGCACTTGTTCACTTGCCAGAAAAAAAGGGAGGGTAATACCTGACATCTAACAAAAACAGGGTTAGGACTGACACTTTCCTGTACCAGAAAAATTCTTTGGGTAAGAGATCATTTATTTCCTGCAAACAGACAAATGCTAATTATAGCTCCAAAATTCCCTCTTTTTCCTCTACAATTTCTTTTTCCTTTTGCATCCTCCCCACCTCTGTGCATCTTTTCTTCAGTCTTGTTCATCAAATATTTTTTGCCTTCAAAAAATCTCATCAAATCTCTACATTCCCCTTCATCTGAAAGTTATCTGGCTTGAGAATAATTTTCCTGCCTTCTTTTATGTATTCCAGCTGAAGTTTTTAATAAAGCACAAGGACTCAAGGCTACTGTATTTTTATTAGGAGATGGTGGAAACTTTATAGTGATTTCTGTTCACATTCAGCAAATGTTCATCCCTATTGTTCTAGCCTATTTACCACTCCCAACATCCTATTCCCAAATAGTTTTTACTCTGTAATCCTTCATCTGTTTTGTTTCTTCTTTATTTCTGTCCCTGCCTAACTGCCTGCCTTGCACTTTCTTTTTCTCGAATTTTCTCTCCATTATTTTTTTCTGTTGCCCCCATTCCTCAGCCACAGATGCTTTAGGCTCCACTTTCTTACTTATGTTGCAGTTCTTTGAATGTAGAACAAAAAAATTCACGGGGGGAAAAAGATACCACTGTGCTATTCTTTTTAACTTGGAAATCCATCCTCCTAGATGGGAAGAGAGAGCACAGTGTGCCATAAACATCTAAATTCATGTCAGCTGAGGTGCCTTGGCAGGCTTGTGGACAGAGTTAAAATAAAGTAGAAGGTGAGAATATTAAGTTCATTAACAGAGGAAGAATTGGGTCTCACAAACTGAGGATCCAATCAATCTCACCTCTTACTGACTTCCTTTCAATAAAGGGCTTTAAAGACATTTCTGCTAAGTACCAATGAACACAGGCTCCCTTCTCCTCACAACTGCAAGTTGTACATCCCCAACATCACCATGCTTGTCTTTTCAGCCAGCAAAACATGTATCAGCTTAAACTTAAGAGCAATCTTTGCCAAAGAATTCTCATCTCATACAGCAGGGTAAGAATTACAAGCAGAAACCACTGAAAGTGAGTAGGAGTTAAACATTAATCTTTTGATATAGTTTTTCAGATGAAATACTGACACAAATTCAGCTGGCAGATAATTTGCACTTTGGCCATTTGGTACATTCCCACCAAGCAAAGGTAGATGTTTCTGTACTGTGAAGAGCTTGGAGGAGAAAAAACCCCAAACAATAACTTTAATTCATTTAATTGTATTTTAGCAATAGATAGATATTTCTTTGTGCTAGTCAATTACTTGAATGTTTTATCAGAAGGGCCAATGTTCTGTCACTGTGGGGGCTTGACATTTCCCATGGTCTCAGACATTCATTGGAGTGAAACACTGGTCAGATCTCTAGCACTGCAGCCCAATATTTCCATCTTGCAGATCACATCCTCCTTTCGAGTTCATGGTGAGAAATTTCAGTCAAACCATTTGTCCTTTCCTTGTTTCTCAAGAAAGGTACAATCTTTTTACCTGTGTTGGAATAAGGTGGTGCCTAATGAAGGCAAAAATAGCCAAGCTCATCCAGCTTCTTCTCCTTGGACAGTGGCTGGAAGGCAAGGTTCCTTGAAACATGTGGTAGAGGGACTAGAAATTTGCCCAACAGGTGACTCATTCTGCTAGGGATGTATCTTCTACCTTGCTTGTGAAAACTTTCCAGGTTTAGCCGCACGAGAAACACTTGAAAAGGCACATTCCCTGTATCCTCAGCATATATCTCCTTGAAGTCCCCATACAGGGCCTGGAGCTTCCCTCCCAGCTTCCATAGACCTCTGCAGACAGACACGGAATGGCACCTTCCTCCCCAGAACTGGAGCTGTACGGAGCAGGAGGCAGGGATGACAGGCATGGCAGGAGATGCTGGCACATAGCTCTAGCAGGGCTGTGAGGTACTGCACTATCTCTGCTGGGCTGTTGGGGTGCTGCCCATCACTCACTGAGAGGAGGAGGTGTGGGGGAGGGAGCACAAAAGGAGACTGAGGAGTAAAAGAGGGATGGGCCTTGGTTATAGGGGGAGTGAAGACTATACATCAAGGCACTGGTGTTATAAAAGGACCTCAGGGTAGGTGTTACAGTCTGAGGTGAAGAAGAATGAAATAGGGATCTCAAAATACCTGTGGAAAATGGGACCTGAGATTAAGAATCAACTTTAAAAAAAGTTGAGAATGAAAAAGCAGTTGTGATGGCAACCAGGTAGTTAAGACGACCCAAATTGATTAGGAGGGCTAGGCAGAAAATGAGAGGAGCTAAAATGGGTGAGAACAGAAGGGCACAGAGACATACAAAGAGAAAAAGAGGATATCTCTTTTCCTTCTGCATCCTGACTGTCACCCACTAATTCCTGACATTGACCACTCCTTCGTTGTCAACAAAAATCATCTACACCCAGCTGCAAAGTGTTCCAGCCCCTTCTAGCACTGGTCCACACAGACTATTAAAATCTAATGCTGCCAGACTCTCCATGTCTCTGTGATAAATAGAAAGATTTCAACCTTGCTGACAATCCATTTGTCAATATGCCATGGGATGGCATTTTCAGGTTCCTTTATTTTTTAAAGCTAAAACCTTTTTCACACATAAATTAAATTAAAAGAACAAGTGGGAAAATTCCATATGATCCCACATTTAAGGTTAATGAGTAATGGCATAATTATAATGAATAATAAAATGATAACGAGTGTTCACAGAGAAGCCTATTACAACTATGTAGAAAACCATTAGTCTGTAATTGTATACCTTTTGAACACTTGACTTTGCAACCTTAATGCTTTTTTAACATTGTTTTTGCCTGTGTAATGATTTATAACAATCTCCAGACACCATCTGCAGTCTTCATATTTCCTTGATACCTTTCAAACAAATTTTTATTCTGAATTTAAGAGGCAAGTGATAATCTCACTGAGCAAAAGCCAGGAGATTGTGAGGGATGCATTTGGTTGTTGCCTCTCTGCACATTCATAATTCCTATCTCAACAGCTGGGACCATGCTACAAACTCTTGGGCTTGGTTCATCTTTTTTAAAGCCTCTCTTTTTATGACAGTTTTGTAAAAATTTTCTGATTCTGCAGTTTGCTTTTCCCATTGTTCTAACAGTGGAAGCCAAGTTAACAACATTTTGGGACACAATTAAATACCTTACTTTATTCAGTCAGGGTTGTGGCTGAGAGCAAGGCTTCAACCATTTCCTTCATTCCTTTCCATCTGACACTGCACCAATTTACCTTAGTTTTATGTGCTGTCCCTCACTGCTGGACCCCTGCTTAGACATGGTACTAGGCACATTTTTTAATTGGAAAGAGGCATTGAATGCTTACAGACTATCATCATATTTCAAGTTTACTGCTAGGAAAAGCCAATATTAATAAGGGCTGTTTTGCATTTCTTCGGGCATTACATATTTTAGCTGCATGTGTCAGCTTTTAGCAGGCTCTTAGCTCTTCTTTCCAAACTATTGTAATAATAATAATAACAATAATAATAATAATAAATGCCTCACAGGACTGTCCCAAATCCTTGTCACTCAAGCAACTCTGGGTCACCTTAAAGCCACTGCAAGTCCCTGAACATCTGCATTGTTCAGACTCGAATCCTAATGTGCACCATATAGCAACCACCACTACACTACCTGCATGCTTATATGCAGGTGGTTCTCTTGGCAGCTGAGATTTCTGTTTGCAATAAAAGAAAAAAAACCTGTTTGTAGTAAAGAGCAGACACTTTGGGGGGCCAGCTCAGTGAGCTGACTACCCGTGGAGCACACATTCTCATTTCCAGCCTCATGACCCTGAAGCAGTCATTGCAGTCTGAGCAGAAAAGGGGAGTTAACACTAAATAATATTAGATAAGAGTCAATCTCTAGTCAGCACTCTTCAAACAGCAAGAGAAACATGTCTTAGGTGTAAAGTGAAAGATCAAGTAGGAGGTAACAGTAGAGAAGAATGATAGGGCAAATGAAAGACCCTCTCTGCATGCTTCTCTGAATTGGTCTTTTCTCTTATTAAGTTCTTGGCTATGAGAGAAAGGTGATGGATCCTATGCTCTCACTGTCACAGCAAGTCATTCACTTGTTCTTCAGCATCACAAAGAGCAGTATATGAACTTCACCATATTTATGTATCTGTTTTATGCAATGATTTAGTTGCTGCCTCCTTGCATGTAGGAAACACAGTAACACCTAATTCAAGAACTAGTCTTGTAATAGCACTAACCAGCAAGACAAAAAAAAAAAAGAAAAACACAATCAGGTGACATATAGATACTGCATCTCCTACAAAGAATGAAAACAGATCCTCTAATTTCCAACTTGCTGCATTGAAAAGGACCATCTCTGAACTGAAACAATGGATGGCTCCCTATATACAAACACACACACATAACCCATGATCTAAGTAGGCTGGTAGATGACAGGGTGCCGTGGCACACTTGGTCCCCACAGGACTGCCTGCAAGCAGTTGGACCTGATTCAGCAGAACTCCCTCTTAAACATCACAATAATTTCCTGAACCAGCTATTAAAACCCACTTCCAGCAGCAGACTTTGCAAGCTGCACACCCTGCCACTCACTCCAGCTCCCCTAGGAGCCCTGCAGTGCCTGTGGCTCTGCTTGTATGTGGCTCTGGAATACCTTCAGTGCTCAGCCCCCAACTCTGGCCTCCTCCTTAGAGCTGGTGGTTGTTGCATGTCTGCCAGCACGAATACCAGCACCTTCTGGCCGGGGAAGAAGTATCATACCAAGCCTGGGATTTCTGGAATATGATACTAGGATTTCTACATTAGCCTGATGGAGCTTCTAAATTTCCACCTTAGTCACTTTATATAACACAACAGAAAGTATATTAAAAGACAAGTTGCAAAGTGAACAGCTAGAATTCCTGGAGCACTGGAATTAAGACTGCTTATTCCACCTTAACTACATCCTTGAGTGTCTTCATTACTAAAAAATCTGCAGAATTGAGTCTAATTCTAATGGGAAGCCCCTTGCCTTGTTCTCAGTGTTGAATGAGCACTGCTAGCTGTACAACAAAATATTTCATATTTTATTTTCTCATCACTTTTTAATGCTATATCATATTTCCTGTACAGCATTCAAATTCTGCTCTGAAGACAGAATTATTAATGTTTGCATAGACTCTCAAGCAGGTTTGGTTTTTTTTTCACTATAGTGACAGTGTTCTTTGCAACACATGCAAATTTATCTTCCTAATGCCTAGGAGATGGATAACTATGTTCACCTCCAGTTAACAGGTAGGCAACTGAGGCACATCCAAAATTAACCAAAAAGTCAGTGCTGAATTCTAGTGCACATTTTAAGGAAGTGCCTACATTTTCAGAATATGCTGTAATATATGGCACAGTCCTGCTCAAAGCTCAAGCTTCTGCCATTTGTCAGCCACAAGCAGAGTGACCAGTAGCAACAAAACCTTCCTGTCCTCCCCTACAGCATCTGCCCACCAAACTGCAGCAGCCAGCCTCATGTATATCCTAGCAGCAGCGAGACCTTGGCAGGCAGGTGCTGCTGCAAGCCCCAGACCCGCATGCTAATCTCAATCTTCTCGCTCAGTAAACTTAATCCTACTCTTACAGAAACTGAAAAGATTCCTAATGGGAAAGGATGGGAAATCTTAACAATAAGTAGTTCCATCAATCCTTTTTTATATATGAAATTAATGATACTGAATTGTAAAATTATTAGAGAATGAAGCAATAATTTTATGAAATAGAGAATTAAAATAGACTCCAAAGGATTAACATCCACAGTAGATTATCCCCTCCATACTAAATTGGGTAATGGATTTCTCTGAATAGGATATTTCTTTATAGCAGAAGCATGAGATATTATTTTAAAAAATATCTGTAATATCTTACTTTACATATGCCTTGTGTTTTGCTACTTGCTTCAGTCATTTAGTAGTAGTGATCATGACTGATGACACAAGTGCTTATTCTTGTTGAGATATCTTAATATAATAGGGAGGAACACACATGCCACGCATGGTCTTCTTTGGAAAGAAAGAGCAGAGGTCTCCATGTGAAGATTTCTGGTCACTGATGGAGTATGGTAGGACACAAGTAGGCAAAAATAGCAGTGTGGTTAAGATACTGGACTAAACTTGGAAGATATCTTCTGGTTCCTGGCTCTGCTTCAGACATCCTGTGTGTCCTTGGATAAATGCCTCTTGTGAGGCTAATTTCATTTATGTGCTCATGTACATAGTAATGAGCCTCATAAACAGCCTATAAATATAATCACTTGAAATAATTTTTAAGGTACAATCTCGCATACTCAGTGAGGGATTTCATATTCTCTTGGGAAATGAAAAAGTGTTTTCTAGGCTAAAGGCATGAGACTGGTTTGGAGCCATCTCTATTTCAGTGGCATCTGTGTGCACATTTAGATTTGGCACATGCAGACAATTATGATAAAAAAAAAAAGTCTGTATTATTTGCACTTTTTCTCATTTTCTTTCTCAGACTGGGATTGTTCCTATTTATAGGGACTCAGACTGTAGGAAGCAAGGAAAGCTACATATATAGATGTTGATATCTTTGAAATATGTACTGGCTCTGTGTCGTTCAAAATTCTTGGAAACATCCTGTAAAAATCTGTGTGCACGCACAACAGTTGTGATTATTCACATAGACCGCACTGTAAATCACAGATTCGATCGTACATCTGGAAGTTACACATCTCCCCCACACAGCACACACAGCTACACTATTCACAAGTAGATTTCTACAGGAAGGGTGGTCCTAGAGCAAAGGCAGATCTGCCAAATCTGCTAACCAGCGTGATGCTTTACCATTTGTCGTGCAAGGTACTCCTTTTCTGTTTCAGGATTTTTTTTGGCTCTCTGGCAGCCTCTGTTACAGACATCCAGAAAGGCCAGGTAAAAAATTGCTGTTCACAGCAGGTCTGCATCAGGTGGGCAGCAAATGCAATACACCATGGACCCTGGGACTAGCCAGCAAACACAAACTGTGTCAAGGTTAGACCACCATAGTGTTCTCAGTTTTGTTTCTGAATCCTTAGTCAGCCACTTCCTTTTCAACAAGAATTATCTCCTCCAACATGTACCTTTGCAGTTGTTGACCCTCTGTGGCTTAGACGAAGCATAAGGTATCAGGAAAAAGTAAATTATGAAAGTAATGTTTTTAAGTCTATATCTATCATCTGCACCTATTGCCCATGACTTTGTAAAAATACAACTATCCACTTTCCAAGGTAGATGTGCCCAACAATGGGATGGGTGATTATAGAAACCTCTTATTTTTTTTGGTTTTTAATGTAAATAATTATATCTAGTCAAAAAGGTATGCATATGCTGTTATTTCTCTACGGATCATTTATGAATTCATACAGGGTCCTAGTTTGAAAATTCACCCCATCAGGAATATGTCTGCCATAAATCACAGAGTTTAATATTATGCAAGTATAATGGAAGATACTCCAGACAATAAGCCAGGAACTAGTGTTCATTATTAATCTGTAAAGGAACTACTGGTGCCCTTAAATCTCTATAGCATTCCTTGCATCATGTTACTCTTTTCAAATAACTAGAAATGCCAATACCTTAATGAATCAGAGTACTGCAAAATAGTCTGATTGTTAGAACACACACAAAAAAATATTTGCAATTCCTAGTACAGAAGGGAGCAGGCAATATGACAAAACCAAGGACACAAGCAAAAGAGACATGCTGTCTCCAAATAAAAAGCATCAAGGTGCAATGCAGCTAAAAAACCTGTGACTGCAGGTTCTACAAGAGCTAATAACTCAAATGTGATCACTTACATATAATCTATAAAAGCAAGTGCATGACTACTGTGATAGTTTGATAGTTACAGGGAGTTTTTAATATTTTTTCCTGGATGGGAGTCATCGTGTATTACAGTTACCTAAGTGAATTCAAGTTCATTTAAGGGCAAAGGTATTTTTCTGGAACTGCTCCTGCTGTCTGATCTGTCAAAGAATTAACAGCCTTAGCAGTTAGGAACAGAAGCCTTACCAAGCAGGATCCTTTTCTAAGGGAAAGGAAAGAAGACATGAAATTAAGAACCAGTGCATCTCAGGAATGGCCTGAGCTATTTGTTAAATGCTTCAGCACTGAGAGGTCCCAGTAACAATAAGGCTATGGCAAATCAAGAATCTTGACACTCCCAAGAACTTGTGAATTCTGGCAAGTAAGTTATGTCTGGGGAGATGAAGAAAGTGAGGATGTACTAATAGTCACATTGCAGTATCATAACATTGTGAATAACATTCATAATGCCATCAAATACCTTCCAAAAGAAGATTCTTGATACAGCAAAAAACTGCCCCTAACATTGGCTCATATTTTATTAAAGCTGAGGATACAGTGACAGCTCAACAGTAAACTGTATGTAACAATTACTTAATAACAGGTTGTATAGAAGGCTTAGATAGTTTCTTGCTTAAATCCTTTTGGGTTTTTTTTCCTCTTTTTTTCTTTTTTGTCATGTAACAACAAGGACATTGCTCATATCCAACTGCACAAGCTGTGATTAGTAACACATTTAACAGCATCTCACACTGCCCTTATATTGCTATTTTCTATTTTTCAGGGAAATACATTCAAGACACATGCACAGAGTAAATCCAAAATGAGCCTTAAATAATCTTGTTCAGGGCAACAGAGAATAATGAGTGTGTCTTCAATGAGGGGCATAATTACAACAAGCTGTCAAAGGAAACTTTAGGAAGGTTTGGGGGTAGGGGGAATTAAAAGCTATTTACCTCTATCAAAGCAGAATGAATAAGGGTAATGAGTAATAACCCTGAGAAAATGACAACAAAGGGGAACAGTCTCAGCACCATGAGTGGGAAATTAATCAAGTTCCTCTTTTGTTAGCAGGTGTTACACAATAAATTCCCTGTGTTCCACCCTGAAAAAGCATCCTTAATACCAGAACAGAAAAAGTTCTAAGAAGTAAACAAAAAAAAAAAAAAAAAAGTTACCTTGTCCTTACAATACATCACTGGCAAATGTCTCAAAGCACCTTGTAGTTCAATACAGTAAAAGAAATACCAAAGCTCAGTGTTTAATGGCATTTGCATTTACAGTTATGGTAAATCCAGTTACAGTTATGAAAATCCAGTGTCCTAAATTAACATGTAGGCAATGGATTCATGACTAGGAGATCCATTTGAGCAATACCAAATTATTTGCAGGAAGCACAAAGTAACAGCAAACAAAGCCCCTGTGTGCCCACTGAAGATAGGCAAGCTTGGATATCTTGATTACATCTACCACACCTCAGTCCCTTAAGCCAGGGAATACTTAGTTCAAGTCAGAGCAGCACAATGCTGTTGTGTAAACAGAAGACTAAAAATCAGGAAATCCTTAGTTCTAAAATGGGATCCAACTGTGCCCCTCTTTCCTGTCCACAAAAAAAGTTAATGAAGCAGCCTAAGCAACCCGCCCTATCCTCCCTCCTGGACAGAAATAGGAGTGCATATCTGCCACTCTCAGTGAAGTGCTGGGAAAATTAACAGGGATGGATTGAATAAGCTCACATCTTTAACATATTCTGAGGAAGGAAAAGGCTCCATAAGAATGAAATATTATTGAAATACTGAGTGGAAGATCTTTTCAAGGGGAAATTACTACATTTCCTTTCTTTATGTATCGATTACTCATTAATGCAGCAAAACCGAGAAAGATCAGATTTGACAGTTCTCAAGGAATGGTTTTCACACTTACATATGCTCTTGATTTGACACTACAAATAAAAATGTTATTCAGTAGACCCCAATCATCTTCTGAAACTACTCCTGAGGGCCACAATTTTAAGACTTTCTGTGCAAATTGCCTTCTCTAATGTCCATTCTTATTCTAACATACTTACATGTACTTGAGAAATAACATGCACAAAGATTTCTACTGCTGCTTCTTGTAAAAGTATTTGAGGACAATTAGTTTACATGCTTATTAATTTCAGAGATTTTAAAATATGCTCTGCACCATTTATTTTATCTAAACCTCTAAAAACTATTTATATTTATTGAAATAAATATAAAAAACCTGAAAAACAAAGGCAATTTCTAAGGAAAAAAAAAACCAAACAAAAAAACCAATCTCAAGAGTATTAAATGTTCTGTATGTAAAAGCTAATGTGAATTCCCAAGAGATCTGCGTATTTGAATGAAAAGCTATAGAAAACACAGACGAAGTTATTATATCAGATCATGGAACTGTGAGCTTAAAAAATGTTCAGGAAGCAGAAACACAAGAGAGACAATGGCAAGGTCATTTTTCCCTTTATATCAAATGACATATTTACAAATTGCAGTACATTAAAGTTTAAAAAAACTCAACCAACCCAAAAAAAAAAAAGAAAAAAAAAAAAGAAATGAAAAGTAAAAAAACCCACATAAACAAAAAGCACCAACCAACCCCAAAATAACCCAATACCACAACCAAACAACACACCACCACCTTTTCTTCACTTTTTGCACTTAGGCAACTGCTGCAGTTGCTTTGAGGGATGCAGGTAGATGAATTGCAATAGGTAATATAAATGAGACTGAATAGGAGGGCAGCATTTGGAAAAGACCCTCCAGAAAGAAATGAGCTGTGTAGAGAAAACATGAGAAACCTTCTGTAGAATACAAGGCACTAAATTGCTTTAAGTTTTGCTCTTCTTTCAGAAGGCATTTGAAAATAAAAAAATGCTTTTTGAGTAACCGTAAATGATTTCTTATAAAGGACAATGATCCTGTACAAGAAATCTCAGTGTCAAGGTCCAAAGAGAAAGAAAGGGTTCCAGAAGGCACAAAATCCAATTCACTTGCCAGCCAAGCATTTTCCTCTTCCATCTGTTTTGGAGAATCTCTCCCTAAAACTTCCACAGTTTTTTTATTATGCAGTTTTGCTTCACAGTGAACAACTACAATTAAAAGCAATGATATATAAAGGTGAGAGCATGGACCTTGGATAAGTCAGGGTACCTTGCAGCATATTTAGCCTTTAGGTCAGGTTTCACATAAACATATACAAGCTTTAGATCATGTATTAAATCGTTTTGTTCAGAATAAGACAGGAAAGTTGATCCATTCACACTAAATCCTGAAGAGCCAATTTATGTCTGGAAGCTCACAAAAAGAAATCTCCTTTACCCAAACTACATGTTTAGAATGCATTCCAAACTTCCTGTGTGTCATTGGCCATGCTGAGCAGACAGGCCCATGATTTCTAATCTAATCAACCCCAGAGTGACTGTGAAACCAACAGCTGTGTCTGAGCAATTGGAAAAATAGATACAGAACAAAGGGGAAGACCATCTCATCAGGGCTTCTCCCTCAAGTGCATAAACTCAACTTCAGTGGAAAGTATAAATATTTCATTCACTATTTTGTACTGTATTTCTCCTGAGATTTGTGCTCCAACTACTTTCTTTTAAAGGTGCATTAATGTCTTCTTTTAACAGCATCCCTTCTAAACTTTTCCCCTTTCTTAATGGGCCTGAAGGGATTAAACCCTTAGCAGAAAAATGCATCTGTTGTACATAACATCACAGTATTAGACTATCATAATACCAACTCATTTATTTTCATTTTGTGGAAGTATACCTTCCCCTGAGAATGATGCTACAGGGTATATTTCCTTCCTGGTGCTTCCTTTCATGTATTGTATGATGTTAAGGAGAAACACTTGTATTCAGACATCAGAAGCCCAAGGCCCACTTTTTGCCTTGCATTTTGAGGCCACATTATGCTAGAAAGGTATCTAGGCTGGCCAGCAAAGAGCTCCAGAAATTCTGCCTGTCTGCATTGTACGTTCTTTGTGCTCATCACAGCTCTGGACAGTGACCAGACAGAATTGACTTAAATCTAAATTTGCTTTAGATTTAGGTGACCTCCTTCCTTTGCATCAGTTTGAGAAAACTGAGCTTATCTAACTGCTCAAACACACCCCATAATAGTCAACACCAGCCCAAACAGTGGTGCCATTTGTCCTGTACTGGGCAAGGCCTTCCCTATGCAGTTACAGCTTCCATAGTCCTTTGGCTTCACATTAAATAGAATTCCCTGCAAGTGCATCACAGTCTCCATCAAGACCAGGTCTCCAAAACAGCCTTGAAGTCAAGAAATTAGAGGGACTACAGGTAAAAACTGGTAACTACTCTCAGTTACTTTGGTAATTTAGCATTGGTAAACTTGGCAAAATTTATAGTTCACCTGAATGTAAAAATGTTAATTCATCTGTAAACTAACTTCACTTTGATCCAGATAAAAGAACTTGTGTGGGGATTTTTTTGCCAGAATGAAATGTGAGATGGACATTTTCCTACTAGGGCAAGAGAGAAAGACAGTCTCCAGGCAAAATTTTCCGGGGCAGTTTTGAAGAAACCATTTTTCGAATTGAATGGAAAAGGATGTTTAATTCTCCTAGCTACGATGATAGTGATTAGGAAGAAATATAGAGCTAATGTTTAATGGTTCAAATGGAGATGCTGGCAAGGAGCTGTCTTGGAAAGAGACAGATCTGCAGAGGTTTTGACTCAGTATTAATCTATGTTGAACTGAAAACCCTAAGTGCTGGAAAGGGAAAAGATAGCAGATGTTCCTGTTTCTTCATGCTAGCTTTTTTGTAGGATCCTATGCTCTTCCAAGTTTAAAGGCAGTCATCAGTCTTACCTAACAGAAAATTAAGATGTCTGGTAAATAACAAAGGCAGAGGATGAAGGGGTCACTCAGTCAGAAAGTAGATTATGCAGCCTGCATTATGCTTGCAATGTGACAGACTTCCTTGAGTACACAAGTGTGTTAATCAATAGTTAGGATCTGTCTAAATGTGTAACAAGCTTCACCTTCTGAGAACTCATATTATCCAAGAGGGGGTTAATGAACATTTGCACAAAACAGAACCATGGTTGCAAAATCCTGAAATGACAGAGAGAGGAAAATAAGACCAGCTTGGAATCACTGCAGGCTTAGCTGCTGAATGATGCTGAGAAGGGCACAGTCCCTGTTGACTGAAACTAGAGATGAATTCAAGCCACACAAATTCCAGCTCAGTTTCAGACTTGCCATTATTTTTGCAACCCTGCACAAATCAGCAATCTTCTGTGACTGGACTGCCCTTGCTGTCCTTCTTCTCAGTGCAAACAGTGGAATAGTCTGCTCTGCCTAATGCACAGAATTACCAAGGAATAAAAGGGTGCTTTTTATCCCTTTCCATTATTTTCCTGTTTACTGTAGAGCTTCCCCTATTAGCCGGAAAATGTAAATGCATTTGACTTCCATATTGCAGCAATGTATGGTTGCATAATCTCTCAGTCTGGTCAGCCTTCCCAGTTGTCTTTCATCTTCCCTGCAGAGCATCTGTTTTTCAAAGACAACAGATTCTCTGCTCTTGTCCTGGGACAACGCTGGGACATCTTCCCTGAGGAAGACATCTTGTTGCTGTTTTGCTTTGTGTAAATTAGCAGCGACATCTTCTGAGATTTTTGCTAAACCTTTGGGGCTGTTTTTCCTTTATAAGGTGTCTGACTAAAGTGTCAGCTGTGTTTTCACACTGGACAGCCAACACATACTGTTTTGTTGGTGCTTTCATTACGCTGAACTGTGTAAAAACCAATGCACAGTGTTAAAGGCAGAGCATAATAGAACTGTATTATTAGCCTCAGCCTCTGAAGCATTTTCATGTCTGTTTAGCTCAGAATTTGGATAGAATACCTCAATCAGAGTGGCAACTGTTTCTACTTTCTCTTTTCCATATCACCGTTACATGTGCAGCAAAAATAAGCCCTATTGTGAGATTTTGTGGTCTGTTTTACTTTACCCTCAGCTGATAGTTCTTATTTATTCCTTGACATCATAGTATATCTAATGTGGAAGCTCCTGAGACTAAGAACTTTACTAGGACATAAAAATTGACTGTTTTTGGTTCTTCCTCCATTATGGAGAAACGTTCAATTAGAAATCCCCCAAAGACACCAAATCTTTAATGTTTGGCATCTTGACACTTTTAGAAAATCAACCCATTTTGAATTGTCTTTTGTTAAGCATTGAGGATCAAATTTGCTTATCAGTTTTAAAACTATGAATACCTTTCTCTCTCTCTCAAATTCCTTTTACATCCATAGAGCTATCCACACTTCTAATAAATCTGAGATGGATCCAAGACTATATTGATCTTCAGACACTGGCTGTGTATATTAATCTCCACTATTTTTCTCAGAGTGTATTTCACTCATTGACCAGGTAATTGGACCACTGGGCAGGTATAATGCTACAACCACAACTGTTTCCACACAAAGCCCCTTTCTGATTGCATTTTAAGTTACTTTTCCCCAAGTCTCTTTCATCGATAAATGTTGACATTTTTGCAGCAGCAGAGGATTATCCGAATCATGTAGAAAAGGAATATGTGAAATTACCAGGACCTTGTAATGGCTGGCCAGAAAGGTTATAAAAGCAATAAGCAACTGAGTTAGGTAAAAGGTTTGAATGTGTGTGTTCTACGAGAATATTTACATAAGTACTCTGTTCTATTGAAATCTGAAATAAACACTACCATTCAGGTTGTGTTTCAACTTGTCAGACTGATCAAAACAGAAGATGTGCATGTGAACTGAAAATTAAGAAGGAAAAAAGAAAGTTCCACCACGCAGTAATATGTAGTTCATCTTTAAAGTGAGGAAATAATGACTCTGCATGTGTGCCTTTTTGTGGGATGAAGGCCACAGCTTTTGTGAAACACAGGCAAAGGTAAGACTGGAAGTTACATTTGTTTTCTTATCCCTTAAGATGGCACTTAACAGCTATCCCAAGGATTTCTTTCAGAAAACAAAGGCTGAAAACTCTCCAAAGATTTCAAGGTAACACAGAAGCTAAACTTGAAAAGACTGCATCAATATTGGGTCAGTCAGACTAGCATCCCTCTCATTGCAGGCACAGTGTTATCCCAATTTCCTTCTCACCAAAAGCCAGAAATCACCAGGTGGTGATGTATGCCATGCTTTGACAGGAAGATCATTTCATTATACTGCTGGGGTCAAATTCTGAACTCAGATGTATTAGTACAGAGCTGCTCCATCAAAACCAGAAGAGCTGTTTCAAATTATTAAGTAAAGGAGAAATTCCAATCTCCACCTGGATGTAAGAAGACCATTATTTTATTTTTTGCACATGTACACAACTCTTTTAAGAGGCCAAGTATGACCTTAAATTTAAGGAGACCTCAACATGTTTAGATGCCATAAAAGAGAAACTTGGCCTTCCTCTGTTCTCCCATTCTCGCCCAATTTCCCAACTCATGATCATTGCTCTTCAAACCCTCTCCCTCCCAATGCACTTATAAGCACTGAGATAGCAGGAGCTCTGAAAGTCTGAAATGGAATCCTACAAGCCTGCCTCATGCAAGGCGAGGTCAGTTGCTGAGTAGCCAGATCTTTGCTAGTTTCCTGCTGGCTGCCTTGCACAGCAGCAGGAAAGGGCAAACCAGCTGACTGACAGTGACTGGCTCTTGCCTCATGCATAGACTGCTCAAATTTAAGGGCAATATATCTGCATTGTATAAATATAGATACAAATATTTTTTTTCCTTGGAAAAAGGATTCTCTTTAGCACTTAGTAATATGGCAGAATTGAGAACTTGTGTGTCCTTTTGGTTCATATTTAAAATCCTTAGCTTCCATTTTGGAGAAGCTGCATGACGTAAATCCCCCTCTCCCCCTTGCACAGTTTAAACCAATAAATTCACAGAAACCTGATCACCTATGAACACACATCTTTCCTCTTAGGTGGCTGCTAAAGTAACCAATTCTTCTCAGAGGGAGTATTTTGTGGTCCCTAACTACCTCCATTGTTCTTGTCCCTAAGAAATTTTGTAAAGAAGGCTTTGCTCAGAAATGGTCATTTAAATGGACCACCAAGAGTAATGCAGGTTTCATCTTTCCTGAAGACAGTAATTGATTTTATTTACTCACAAATTTCACACAAGCTATATTTCTGTATAGTCAACCTTCTAACCACTCTCCAAACAATCTCTTTTCCAAAAAAATCCTGTATTTGCCATACCTAAGGATCATACCAAACTTTGAAGTGATATAACAGCCGACAGCCACTAGCCAAAAAAACCCATTTGAAACTTCAGAAGCTATAGAAATGCATTGTTTCTTTTAGCTGATAATAAGCTTATAGCTAAGATTATACAAAATAAACTTTAATAATTGCTAAAAAGCAATGAGTATAAATTCAAGCTGTATCTCACAGCAAAAAAAATTAAAGTCTATAAATAGTATCTCAAAATAAAATGCACTAGCTACACTGTGCCAAAACTAAATGATCCTGCTATTATTCTAGTGAAATATTTTATTGAATCTTCTAAAGTGCGATCCAAGGCTCTAGGATTCACCCCCACCCAGTAAAGGTGGTTAGAGAGAGCAGAGACAGCTCCCAATTACATAGTTACCAGGAGAAATCCGACATTTAACTTGTGAAAGAGGACAAAATAATTCTCTGTGCTGTGTGAAAACACATCCTCTGCCCATTTTAACAGCAGTCAGACCTCTGTAAGACATCAAAAATACCTAACTTCCAATTCAGGCAACAGGTTTAAACCCACCAAAATATTAATTGTTTTTCTCAGCAAGCATAAAGAAGCATTGTAAGAAGAAAGCAAATAGACCAGAAGCATGGGAAATTAGAAAAATCTTCAGGCCATTAACAGTTACCAAATACTGTGATTTACATGTAATTGGGATAAGAAAGTCAGACACTGTCAAAGGCTGAAAACTATTTTACCATAAATACCACTCCATAAATCCTATTAACAGCCTGTCCTGAGCCTGTCTAGGTGCTCCTGCATATCCACAGGCAGGGCCAAGAACTTCTCTCCACAGCACCTACATTGAGTCATTATGGTTGAATTGGCCTTGCCTGCTTCTGAAGCCTCAGGATGTCTGGGGACACACATTTCAGACTGTGGAAAGAGCCAACCCATGGAGCACTGAACAGTCCACATTTTGTAACTGATGGAAATATAGAACGTGCCAGGGTCCAGGAAGGAAAGACTATTATCTGCCAAGGAGCAAAATAATGATCAGAATATAAGGCCTGTTTTGCAAAAGTGATTTAACCAATACTTGCCCCATACAAAGTAACTGTAATCTATAATTAATAGAACAGTTGAGTGTTATTTATTTTATATGTAATTATAACTTTGAAATTTAAGAATTATTTTCCCTGCTATTTAAATTTTTAAAATTTTTTTTCCCCGTACATATCCACCAGCATAGAGAGCTTCCCATCTCACAAAATACTACGTTGCCCCAAAAAGAAAGAGAGGGAAGATAACAGATATACTGGGAAATGTTTAGGTAATGTGACAGAGCTCTTCATACTTTGACAACTCAGTCAGGGGTTCTGATGACATAATCAAAATTACATGTAACTCTTTGTTCAAAAAACAAGGACTTGGTTATATTTCAATTTTATTCAGGAAATAACAAGGGGATAAGCAGGGATTTAAAAAAAATACATTAAATTTTACATTTTTTTTTTAAATCTTCTCAGATTTCAAGCTATTTGTTAACACCTGTGAAGGTGGTTGTACATAACCCCCAGAGTTACTGATGACTGATGAAATACTTCTCAGGGAAAATACAGAAATATTTTCAGTTCAAGTGTTTGTTCAGATGAGAGGTTTCAAGTCAGTTGGCAGCACGTCAGTAAAACCACAGAAAGCACACTTGAGCCCTTCTACCATCTTAGCTACTCAATTCTTAACCCTTCAGCCCACATGTATCTTGACTTCAGTTTCAGTGCAACTAATGGGTGTTACAGCTTTTAGTCTTTGGGGCAGTGTCTCTTCCACTTCAAACGCTAAGGGAAAAAAAAGGCATCTGAACACAGGCAAGGGAATAATGTCATTTCCACCAGAAACAACAGTAATCTCTCTTTCTAAGGATATCCTCACTCTCACATGCAACAATTAAGTATTCTTTCTCATTTTGCACCAGTAAGTCAACTCCTACTTGGAATTCTAAACTTGGTCCCCTCTAATTGTGTATTAAATTGTCAAAAATAAGTTTTCCTCAGACTGTCCCTCCCAGGAACTGCCTCAGGGAGGAGTTCTACATAAAAACCACTGAGAACAATTGTTTTTTCCTATTTTTCCTTAGAACTGCTGCAATTCCTCCAGAAACACTGACAGTTTGAAAAGAAACAACACTTCTGCCTCAGTACATCAGCTGCAAGCTCTTGGAGGCTGGGAGAGCAGTGTCCAGCCCTGCAAATTTTCCTTGCTCCACACCATGTCTTAAGACAACTGTTTTGCCACTGGTGAGAAGAGATAACTGGAGATCTTAGATCTTAGTCTTAAGAGATCTTAGTTTTTGCTCATTTTACATTCCTATATCACAAGCTGCCTCAACAAACACCTTTCATGTCTTCGTTGCATTACTTCTCTCGTCCTGCCGGCATGCTGCCTTTGCTGCCAGCCCATCATTTCCTTGTGGCCTGCATCACCTCTTTTGCTCTTTTCTACTTCAGCCTGGCAAGGGCACTGGGGCCCCTGGCTCTAAATTTATGAAAACAAACCACAACAGCAGCCTCAGGGTAATTTCTGACCAGACAAGCAGGCTATCTTTGAGGTAATATTTTGAGATACAGCCACAATCTTTTTACAAACCTCAAACTTTTGGAGAGAACTGGGTAGTCCAAGCACAGAGAATGACAGACAAAGTCACCACATCAGCAAATGAGTTGTTCCTGTTCCTTCACTGGCAATCAGTTCCTTCACTTCCAATCCTGTCCAGATTACCCAAGCCAAATCCACACTCCTTCAGCTCTCCACTTTGAAAAACATCATGGGAAAAATGTCTCAAAATGGAAAGAAAAACCTGAAGCATAAACTGGCAGACCCATACTACTTGCATGAAAGTGAAGGGTAGATAAAATGTTAATGTGCATATTCGGGGAGTTATATTACAGACCATTATTTTAAAAGCTGGTTAAAATTGTTTCTCTGTCATGGCATTACTAGAGAAGAGCAGGCAAAATGAAGGTTACTTTTCTGAACTCTCCTTGACAAAATAAAAATACTTCACTTTTTTTTCCTATGTCTATTAGAAATTCAGGAAGATAATTTGCTGTTTTTAAGATGGTAAACCGCTATCAGAAAAATTTGGAAATATCTTAAATTTCCCATGGCATCAAATTCTTGGGGCTATTTCCTTTACATGTTTACTTCAACTTGAAACTACAGTTGTGCTTGGGGGTGGCTTATATAGCTCTCTCAGTTTGCTGCTTATTTACAGCAAATAGAGCTCAAACAAAAAGAGCTTCTCACTTTTCCCCTGAAATTAATCCTGATAGATGACTACAACTCATTGTAAGTAGTGTAAAAAACAAAATCAAACAGAAAACTCCACCACTGTCCCAAGTACAGCATCTCCTTCTTGTATGGCAGGGCGTCCACCTACACAGGGAAAGGTGTCTCTTCTGCTGGAATGAACTGTCATATTAATGGAAAATGGAAATTTGCTGTTTGAATCTGCAGCTGATTTCTACATCATCTGAAACATTACAAATTCCATTTCTCATTATGAGGAAAAACAAAATCACTTGGGAAATTAGTTTTACTTCTCACCTTCTTTGTGTTAAAAGCAGAACGTAAAAGTCTGAACTGAAAAACAAGAATAATTGACAGACTACTTCCCCAGAAAAGAGTTATTATGGGAACACATGAACGTGGACAAGTATTCTACATTCATCCTATTAAAAAAAAAAGGAAAAAAATCTTTTTTTTGTTTGTTTTATGCAGGTATAAAATAAAAATATTTCACCGCTACTGACTACAGACTTGAAAAGACACTCTAAAATGTTCTATTAAGATCTCACTTATCATCAGTGCTGAATTCAAATGAGTTTCGAACATACTAAACTATCACTTTGCAACATATTACTTACCCAGGATTACTTTAATTTTCATCCAGTGCTACTAAAAATTCAGCTCTCCTCCTCTGCCACATCGTTGTGTACATAATGAACTTTATGATTTCTTACAGGCACAATCTATTGCTTTTGGTTTGACTTTCAGGAAGTTTTCCCCAAGTAATTTTTCAGCAAATGAAGAAAGTCTAAATAAAAGAACTTTCCTGATGAGATTTGGCATCTTATTTTATTACAAGACAGGATACCTGGTTTTTAAAAGATTAATGTTTTGAAAAGATCTTTGCAGAGCATATGCTTAAGAAGCACTCACCCTCATGTCACCTCTAATATGTCCAATATCAGTCTTCTGAGATTAAAAAACAAACAAACAAAAAAATAAAACAAAAACCCCGTGTAACTTCTTTTAGTCATAGATCAAACTCGTTGAGGCTTCCACAGGTCTATGGAAAAAATACTTCACTGACTAGGTCAGATTTAATTTGATTTTGGACTTTGTACTTTGACTTTCAAAGTGAGAGATCGAAAATGTTGGGGGAAAAATATCCCGAATGCTGCAGGGTGATCCATGTGGGGAGCCACCCTCACCTCTACCTCAGGCTATCATCTCTATGCACTTGGATGTAACACTGTCCTAGAAGTGACAATAGTTTCAAAAAATCAGGAAGGCAAATGGCAAGTATTACTGCATTACTCTGCTAGGGGGGTAAAATTCTACAGAAAAAAAATAGGTGAGTAATATCTTCTGGTCCATTTAGCAAGGCGGTAGGTAAGAAGAAACACAAGTTCCAATCCCAGTAACTCTCCTCATCTCATTTCATTCCACCTTGGCTCTCCTAAACTGTAAAGGAAATGTTCCCCCATTGAAATACTGAAATACTCCTAATACTTTTAGGATGCTACAGAATCCTCTTATTAACTAATCTGAAAAATATTGTCAACCAAAGTGCAGGGGGAAATTGCATTTCCAGGGTCTAGAGCATGGGCTTCTTTCAACAGCATATGTTGCCTCAAAGGGGACAAAAGCAATTTTCAAACAGGAACAGTGTGAACATGTATCTTCAGCAACTATCAAAATCATTTCTAAAAATTACTAAAAAGGACCCTCAACAAATCCTGGAAATTGTAAAAGAAAGCAAAAGAAAACAGCAAAGTATTTCCATGAGACAGAGCTAGGTGCTTAGAGAAGACATGAAGGATGAATTTCAGCTTTTCACAGCTCTGTAAGCAGGTGGTTGTATTAAATACACTTTATTCCAGCATTTTTAAGCATTCTGAACACTTCTAACAAAATAGTTGGAAATAAGAACTATCCACAATTGACAGAACAAATGTAAGCAACAGCAACCATACAAGCAATTATGTAAAATGTGTCTAGGGAATTTCCCTCCATCAACTGAGAAAACAACTCTGAAAAAAACCATATGGGGATGGAGTACAGCATGAAAATATTTTAACTGTTGCATCAATAGGAAAGCATGAAGATTCTTCTTAGATGCCATTTCTTAGAGACTATGCATTTGCCTTCTTTACCAGTTACAGGAATACTGTTATTTTTACATTTGTGTAATTTAAGAGCAGATAGCGACGTGAAAGGTGAATTTTCTAACCACACAGAAATATTCTAATCATTACTTCCTGTGCATTCTGGATGTGATGCAGCAGAGTACTATCAAGACAGCTTCTTAAAATGAATAGTGTGACTATCTCAATCCCCACCCATCCTGGAAAGTTAGTTTACTCTCATGCAGTACTGTAGGAAAATTATTGTTATGTTACAATTTTATATAGACTTTATTTAATAAAATACAACTAACCTGAAGAAATTTTTCTCCAAATTTTTAGATTTAGATTGACCTATAATAAAAGTGAATCATTGGTAGGATTTCATTTAGTGAGATTTAGAGTCCTTTTAGGATTTACCAAAATATTCAGTGATGTTAATGTCTACAGTAATTAATCTCAGGAAGGCTCTTTGTTGTTCTTGGGGTTTGGGGGATTTTTTGTCTCCTTGGGTTCATTTGCTTTTATTACTGCATATCACCCTCCCCTTTGATACACAAAATCCAACGCAAGCAAAGGGGCTAGCCAAAAATAAGTTCATTTGCAGGGGTACACTCCCATTCGCAGGTTCTGGTCTTTGGATTTTTCATGCTTTGCTGAGCACTTCATTTGAGTTGGCAGATTCAGTGAGTCATATGGTGACAATTCTCATTTTCTGCAGCATCTGAAATGTCCACTCATGGCATCATTGACAGCTAAAATTAGATATTTGGCAAAGCAGTCCTAGAAACTGAGGGCTTGATCAAGTTGCCTAATTATAGCTGCCTAGTGCCATTTGAGATGCCCTGGAGTACCCCCATCAACCGCAGAGACCTGGCAGGTATCACACAAAACCTACGGGAGACCTGTGGTCCTCCAGAGCGGGTGCTGTAGGCAAGGAAGGATAACCTGATGACATTTCAAAGGGCACAGGACCTTTTGTTTAGACTCATTTACGAACTGAACGCTATGTGCTTGCCACTGGGATATTGAAGAGATCAATTCTCCTGTCTTAGCTTGTTCTTGCATCACATTCCACCTCTTTGCAGGCGAGTGCATGAACTCTCAGTGTTGCTCTGTGCCTGCTCTCTGGCACAGAACACAAGGAATGAAAAATATGAAAATAGGTCAGAGCAAGCGTTAAATTTGGTGGGGTGAAGGGGTTGGTAGAAAACCTCTTCCAGGGAATCGAAGGGAGGGCTTACACACTTTCTCCATATTCGCCTCATCACTGTTCACTCAGAGGATAAAAAGAGATGTGTTTATGGAATTGTTCATGTTAGTTCCTACTGTGTCTTGGGTTTTCCTCAAAGGTGTCCAAAGCAGAATCCAGTCTTGCTTAATTTGTGAAATCTGACATGATTTCAGACTGGGGTTGATAAGGTTTGTGTTTAGGGAGTCTTGATCGCATGTCTAAAGATTGTAATTCTTCATCCCCCTCTCTTTTCTGACAAGATTGTATAAAAGTAGAATAAAAAATTACTTTATTCTTCTTTTCCACATTAAGCAGAAAATGACTTTCTTGAGATTATGCATTTGCACTGGACTCAAGAAAACAGACCCCTGCAGAGCATGAAATGACACTGGGGAATATATTTTCCTTGACATACTGGGCATTTTTCATCTGAGGCAGCTCTCCACCATTCCCCCTCCCCTTTTTATTTTTAACATTGTTATGTAGTACCTCATATCAACACTCATTCTTATATTCTCCTTAAAAAGAAAATGAGCACCAACAGCACAGAGGGACAAATAATTCTTATCATAATAAAAACATTATGGTCTCAAGGGGCTAAGCGCTATTTGGAAAATGGTATGAAAAATACAATGCTCATGTAGTTTCCCAGTGGCCAGAATTTCAAATTTACTCATGAAGGTGTAAAATATTTCCTAGAAACCTGCTGAAATTACACAAAATCTAATAGTTTGATGCCCAAGGCAGGGCTAATAAACCTTCCCTGCTTCAGCCCAACAATTTAACTGCCTGAATAAACAATACTGAACAACTATCACTGCTCAAGTGTCTTCTGAATATTAGATCCTTTTCTCCAACAAAATAAATCTCATCAAGGCCAATATTAATTCTGACTGGCATATATTTCTGTTCAGATCAGCAATTCACCTTTTTTTAAAAAAAAGATCTGAATCAATGTACATTGGTCTTACACTTTTCTGGTAGGGAAACTGCCTCTAAACCCCTCTGCTTTCTGCATTAACTCAACCTGTTCAGCTGCACAATAGATTGGTAAAGACGATTATGAGTGATATGAATGAAGTTATTTGCTCACCATCATTATCAAATAGTGCATTCAGAGCACGAGCTAGAAATAGCATGCCTAAAGAATGGCTAGATGGAACAAATGTTTGAAACCAGTGTGTAGTTAATGAACAAGGATATTCATTGGATTACTTCTGTCAGAAATTGAGATAAAAAGCTTGCTGTTGAGGAAAGATCACTTAAGATATTTCAGGACCCAATGCAGATTGGTGGTGGCATGAGAGCCATGCCAGGAGTACCTGGTTGGTGACTTGTGTGGGGTGAATTGTCACCACATGGCACAGCCTCATAGGCCTAAATGCCACCTGGCTCTTGCTTCCATAGAGAAGCCCAGAGGTTGTGGAGTCTCCCTCACTGGAGATACTCAGGAACCCCCTGGACACCATCCTGTGCCATGTGCTCTGGGATGGCCCTGCTCGAGCAGGGAGGCTGGACCAGGTGACCCCACTGTGGTCCCTTCCAACCTGACCCACTCTCTGATTCTGTGAAGTCTGGGAAGCACAATTACTAAGGCAGAGGCTGAATGCATACATCCAGAGGTGTTCGAGTTGGTTTGGTTTCTTTTCAGTGCCTAAAAGTTTTATTGTTTAAATGTTTGAACCATTATATTTTCTTTATAACTGTTAGTCATGTTTTTATGAAAACAGGATCCAAGAAAATATTTTCAGCTTGACTGAAAAGCACATCACAAATTCAAGTCATCTTAATATCAAATCAAGGGAAATTTGTATTTGTTTCAATATTAGAAAATTATAAAGCATAGAAATATATTGATATTCTATTTAATAAATATCCAACATTTAGCAGTCCCAAATAGTTTAAAGTGATTCTAGATAGGAGATATAAAATCTGGAGAATTTTAAAATACAGGTTAGCCTGTTAGACAAGATTTTGAATAAATTTTAACAAATTACATTTGGATTAAGTAGATAATGTATTTATTTATTTTTTAATCTTGTACTTCAGCTGGGGTCTTAAATCTGTCATAATGCTGCAGAAAAGAAAAATATTTTAAGATGGATAGAGTTGGGACAGTTAGGAGAGCAAATTAAAAGCTTATGAACTGATCTCATATTCCTACACTGAAAAAAAAAAATACACACTTCTTATTAAAACCTTGGGGCACCTTGATGCAACTATCACTTGAGTAGCATCTGGCAGTGTCATGTAGAGCTTCTTGAAGACTCAGATCTTTTGGTTTCTAAAATAGTAACAAATAACCCAGACCAATCTTTTTTTCTGAATCACCATAGCAGGATTAAACAATCTATACAGGGAAGCAGATTTAAAAAAAAAATTTTATGTACGACACTAGAGAAATGATGTGCCATCCAAAACACTAATATAAATCTGGTGAAAAGGTTGTTTTATTTGCTGTGTGTATTGTTTACAAGTAAACACACAAAGAATTTGACAATCTGAGTCTTCTGTTTGAATGAGAAACTGTTCACCTATTCCTTTAACATAGAGATTTCCTGACAGCATTCATGAATTTCTCTCCTGACCCTGAGCAGCAAGAGAAGCAGCCTGAGATATATTGCAAAGGCAAATGTTTAAAGTTTATATCAATGTACACGTGGGACAAAGGTAATTTACTCAGTGAAGGAAGAACCCCCTGCTACATTTAATCATGCTCAAGTACATGGGAAAGTGCCCTTACAGCTGTTGTTTCTCCCTGCCTTTTTAACCCAACTATTGAGAAGCCCTTTTCTTCTCGTGAAACACCTTAAACCCAAAGCCTAATTAAACTAGTAAAACAGCACTAAACCTAGTGGGCAGACTTATCTCAGTCGCTACAGTTTGCAATTAGATTTTGGGTGAGGGTACAGGAAATCGATGTTATGTTCACCCCTTAATGAGAACATAAACACTTCCATATTAAAGGATTATTTTCTTAAAATCCCCACAGGTAGACAAGGGATTCTTTCACTTGTGAAAGAAAAAAACAGCAAAGAAAATAGTGGGAATTTCTTTGCCTCATGTGGAAAAGGTATTTTCCTTTCTCCCACGATCTCAAGAAAAGCCAGATGAGGACAGAAAAGAACAATATATACACATGTGGTCAAAGCAACAAGGTCAGGGCAAAACTCAGAGCCATTTTGCCTCTTTAGAATCACCTGAACCAGGGTTATTTCAGTGTATTGCTATAATAGATAATAAAGACACAAAGACAAAGAAATCCATGTTGGCATCAAACACCTTCCATCTACTTTTGATCATCAGTGAATATAAACAGGAATGTCTTGGTTGAGGTCAGTGGGACTTCATCACCTCTTCACGTGAGAGCTTGGCTGACCTCCAGACAGAAACTGCAAGTGTATATTTTGGGCCTTTTAGAGAGGGAAAAGCAAAAGTGAAATATCTGTGGGAGACATTCTGCACAGCAATAGAGACTGGAATCTGCATTATAAATGTCCAATATATCAGCAAGGAGTCTCACACTCAGCTGCAGATATGCTGATACCAACACCATCACTGAACATCACCATAGTGAGAGACTTCATTGGAGAAACTTTCCCTTCCTCATGAAATTTAAGAATTGTATGAAGCAAGAAAAAAGCTTCTCCTTTCAGTACGTAATTTTCACAGAATGACCCTCACGTTTCTCCTCCAGTTCCCTGTTTGGACCAGCAACTAATACTTTGTGATCACCAGCCTTGTTTACATCTGCTTTTCAATTCCATTTTATTCACTGTCAAATACAGCAGAATTAAGTATTTTCATTTTGGATGTAGTAAAATTAGATGGTTTTATTCTTCCAGATATATGTCTCCTAAAAATGTATAGGGTTGGTTTAAAAAGCATTCATTGAGTGGGAATGACATTTCTTTGGGTCTTGGGTTTTCTTGGGGGGGAGTTGGCGAGACGGGCAGGGTACTGGTTTTTTAGAATAAATTTAAATATGGAAAAGTCCTTAAGAATGTTATAGCTAGCAATGTAAGTTCACTTTTGCTGAAAGAGATTGTATTTAGGTTTTTTTTCCTCTTTCTTTATATTTGATGTATTGTTTACAGACAGTTTAGCTCTTTTCCCCAAAACATAATCTGATTGGCATTGTTCTTTCTGTGTGGGTTTATTCTTCCTTTTTCAGAGGAAAAAAAATCTTTACACTTCCTCCCCACCCCATCCCTTTTTTTTTTAGTCTTAAATAAGGAAAAATATTTCCAACCATGCCAGTTACTCTATCCAGAGGGACCACCACCAACACCCCCTTATGAAGATAACAAGATTAGAAAAAGGTGTTTATTCACATGGAACATCTTACAACAAAATATAAAAATTGGATGTAGTCATTCAAATAATTTAATTTCTTTTTAGTCAGTTAACAAGATTTCAGTGGTGGTTGCCCTTTAAAAAGCAGTTATTCCTGAAGCCATGCAACTTAGCCATCACAAAAGCACTAACATACTTAGTTTTCTTTTATTAATGTTATGTGATTTTTTTTGTTTTGTTTTGTTTTCTGCTTCACTAACATTTCAAGAAAAACGAAGTAATTGCCATGTGGTACACACAGTCCTGGAACAGCAGCACAGCCTTTTATTCCCGAATTCTGAGAATTTTTTTAGTCTACGCAGCAGCCTATATATTCTCTGAAGGGAATTATACTTCTTACTGTAAGCAGATACAGTTTCCATAGCCAGCTTGCCTATTGTACAATACTTGGCTGTAAGAACAACAAATTGAATGCTTGTCCTCTTTATATTGCCCCTTTTACCTCTAATTAACTCCTCTGGTAAATTAAAAAGGGGTGGGGGAGTATAGAGGGGGTTGTGGAGAGCGACCAAAAAAAGTCATGGCAGAGAATCACAAAATTACTCCATTTTACGTTTCAGAAAAGTCAAAATGACCAAACTTCTGCTTCAGACACCCTCTGCTGGAAAGCATCAAGTTTATATCTCTGCTCCTGATGTAACTGAGCATGCAGGAGGAAGTGGGGAAGCATGAACATTTAACTGCCAGAAGAGACTGGTATCTATTCCATTGATCATTGTCTTGCATTTCATGGGAGGAAAAGATTTGATAAATAAGTGCATCTGACTTTTTTGACTATGAGGCACAAAAAGGACTCTGTTCAAAATTACGCAACATCCCTTCAGCATCACACAAAACCTCATAGGTTTCTCTAGGAAGGTACAAGTGTCATAAACTTATCAGCAAGTAAAAATAGGGACTGAAATGGAAAGACTTTACTATGATACACACAAGCAGCAACCTGACTTATTTGGCCAATAGGTGGGATTTTTTTTAATTTGAATTAAATATCTTTAAAATAAATCAATTCATTTTGTGTAATTCTCAGATAACAAGTATGATGAGACAAAGCTGCTCTGCAGTTCTACATGACCGCAGCCAGAAACTGTTTGTTTACCCAATGCAGAATTTTGTTCTGTAAGCAGATCTCTTCTATCATTAAGTTATTAATTATCTATTGAATGTATTCATTCTGTGCTGAAACCCCTATGTAGCCTGAGTATCTTAACTCAGTGGTGGACAGGTTTGCTCTTTAAGGAAAGAGTGAGAACTTTCACTCTTCAGAAACAGATTCTGAGCTACACTTCTGAAATTCTGATCCCCATTTTCATCACGATGAAAGAAAAAAAAATAAATTACTTAAGTAATGATGGATCTACTATCACTGTTTTAAATTCTACATCCCAATGAACTAGTTAGAGAATGCTAACACATCCTTTCCTCACATAGCAGTGCCAAGAGATTTTTTAAAGACTGAAAAGGCAATTCTACCAAGCTTCAATATATATATAACTAATTCTTTCGCTTTCCAACTCCCAAATAAAATATTAAGATAAACAGCTTGACTTGGTATCAGGCATTGTTCATCATATTCTCTCCTTTACAATGCTACAGCTTTCACAGTTCTGTTTGTCTTGCATAATGTACTGTATGTGGGGCAGTGAATTACATTCCTTTCTAAGAGACCATGCTGAATTACTATTTCTTTCCCAGGACTCAGAAGTGAATAATTGCACCTGTCCTCCTTAAGTAGACAAAAGACATTAAGTAGCAGCCAAATGGAAAGAAAGATTTAAAAAGAAAATCACTTTATAGTTTGGCAGGAAAACAACTCAATCCAACCTTTCACCCAGTTGTATACAATATAAGGATTTCTACGAGCGCAGCTTCTGAAGAAAATGAAGTCTTCAAAGAGAGACTGCCCTGATAACAAAGCAAAATCTGAGGTGCTTTCTAGAAGTTTAAAAGATCCTACTTTCAAAATAAATCATTGACAATACAAAAAGAAAAAAAAGGAAGAAAGAAGCTCAACAACACATCTAAGTGTTTGTGGGCAAATGTTCTCATTTACAGGATATAAACAAAGAAATAAAGTAGGATGGGGAAACAAATAAAACAACATGGCTTTTCCAAGACCACACAGAGATGCAGTACAAGAACCTAGCACAGAGCAGAAGTGAAGATGCTGGAACTTCCTGACAACCTTGACACTGTGTCACAGATTCGTGGTATCATTTAGGTTGAGAATGACCTTTAGGACAGAGTCCAACCATAAAGATTTTGTGACCATGCTGAACATAAAGGCTGAGTTTTGCTCTCCCCCTCTGCAAGCAGCTGGCAGAGAGAGCTGCAGCAGCTCTGGTTTCAGCAGCACAAGCCATGCTGGCAGGCATCCAGGGACAGGTCACCAGGGCAGAAGGACAGAGCCTCAACAGAGCATTTGCCTTTGGTGCCAGGAAATTCCTAGCACCTGAGCATGCCAGAGGGCTAATGCTCAAAAAGACGAGAAAAAAGCATGAAAGGTGAAAATACTGTAGAGAATCTCTGCAAAGACTTTTGCAATGTTTCCAGAACCTTACCATTTCTTTCCTCTTGCATGGAAGCTGACTGTATATCCAAAGAAGAGAGGTATTTGTACGTAAATGGAAAAATATTCTGCTCCTTGTGAAACCTAAAGGTAGTCAGTCCATATGGCAAAATCCAGGTAGTCCATCTTACAGAAAAAAAGGTAAATGCCATGGAAAACTATATCAAAATACTGCCAGTCCCCAAATAAAATAAAAGTAGAAAAAAAGGAGTGATGCCTTGAGGGGAGATGCCCTTGCAGAGAGCAAGTCTCTTTTCCCAAAAGCACAAATGTCTGTATTTGACATCCTTAATGGGAACCTGCTACAGCATAGAAGCGAGACACTGGTGGAAAGAAAAGAGCGTAACTAACCATACCTGCTTTCAGCTAGAACTCTTGGGCTTCACTAAAATACCTCAAGCATCTTATAGTTACAGGTATTAGAACAAAACCAAACACTGCCTAGTTATACACTTGGAAAAAATACTGAAAAGAGCCTGGTTTGACAGATAAGGTACCAACTTGGAATGAATGACAGCCAAGGCTTACTGCCGTTCTTTTTCTCCAACAGCTGCAGCACCTTGGGTAGGATCTCTTTCAGTGCTTCTCTTCCTATTTTCTGTCCCATCCAGTTACATGCCTTGAGATAGGCACCTTCTTCTACAGTATTTTTGATACAAATCTGAGGTCAATAGATGCCTTATCAAGGAAAAAGTAAACACAGCACTTTGATGAGTTGTTCCCTGGATTTCAGAAATAGATAAAGCCTGTTATTTTGTGGTTCTCTGTTTTTCTCTCAAAAATTCCAGCTCCCTCCTTCAAGAACATGCAGTAATATCTCCCACACAATGCCTTCAGCCTCCCCAAAAGAAAGTTTTCCCACAGAAACATTAAAACTGGACAAAAGTAGAGAAATTAATGAAAAACTTGCCTGAGACTGACAGACAGATTACAATACCTCCCAGGTGTTTCTTTTAGAAGAAACTCATCTCATAAAAGCAAGAACAAACATTTCAACAAAGGTGACAAAGATGAAAATTAAGCTTGCTTAACAAATTAAGCATGGTCATGAAAGAAACTAGGATTTTGATCTTTTTTAGATCGTGTGCTCTCAATAGAGTGTTTAAATCACTGGTGGAACATATGTCAGAAATCAGCAAGGGAAAAATGATCTTTGGTCAGCATTTGGGTTTACAGTAAAACAACATTTGAAATTTGTCAAGGGTAAAAAAACTGAAATGTCATCAAAAGTACATTTCAATTTTGACAAATCAATATTTCCCACAGACATGCATTTCTTCCATCTCCCTTTGTAAACAGAAGTCGCTGTTGACAGTGCTGTTGAATAGCATCCCTGGTGTAAATAAATCCTCAAGGCAAGGAGAGAGGTCTAAGTGCAAAAGAAAAATTTCTTCCCTTATGCCTTCACTGAATTGGGTGGGTTTATACTAAATCAATAACCCCAATTAAAATAAAGAGAGAAGAAAGTCCATCAGCAAAATTATTTGAAGTAGTATTTGCTCAGACTAGTCCAAAACTCTTCACCCTTGGAGGCTGCAATATAAGGAAGTTGCCTGAGCGTGTCAATTATTTAAAATGAAAGCAACACAGTTGCTGGTCTTTTGCAATAATCAATCTTTCAAAAAGTGTCAGTTGTCTCCAAAACATGTGACAAGTTGGCAGTTTGTAGCATCTACTGTCAAGCCCTAATACCAGGATTTTCTCTGGAGCCTGAAGGAACTCATCACCTTAACTAACAAATCCTAAAGACAACCTGTCTAGCTTACTGAAAATGAGATGGAGAAGCTAAATTAGAACCATACACCTCCTATTTGCTAAATTAAAGCAGAAAACCAAAACAAACACTGGAAGCGTGTATATACACATATAGAGACACACATTCATGAATACAGACAGAAATGCATATAGGAATATGTATAGGTAGGATATATATCTGTAGCTGTAAATTATAGACATTTACTAAGATCTGTATTTACTGCCTCCTACAAGCCTATTTTACAGTCTAAATTTAGGGAAATTTCTGAAAGGAAAGGAAAGGAAAGGAAAGGAAAGGAAAGGAAAGGAAAGGAAAGGAAAGGAAAGGAAAGGAAAGGAAAGGAAAGGAAAGGAAAGGAAAGGAAAGGAAAGGAAAGGAAAGGAAAGGAAAGGAAAGGAAAGGAAAGGAAAGGAAAGGAAAGGAAAGGAAAGGAAAGGAAAGGAAAGGAAAGGAAAGGAAAGGAAAGGAAAGGAAAGGAAAGGAAAGGAAAGGAAAGGAAAGGAAAGGAAAGGAAAGGAAAGGAAAGGAAAGGAAAGGAAAGGAAAGGAAAGGAAAGGAAAGGAAAGGAAAGGAAAGGAAAGGAAAGGAAAGGAAAGGAAAGGAAAGGAAAGGAAAGGAAAGGAAAGGAAAGGAAAGGAAAGGAAAGGAAAGGAAAGGAAAGGAAAGGAAAGGAAAGGAAAGGAAAGGAAAGGAAAGGAAAGGAAAGGAAAGGAAAGGAAAGGAAAGGAAAGGAAAGGAAAGGAAAGGAAAGGAAAGGAAAGGAAAGGAAAGGAAAGGAAAGGAAAGGAAAGGAAAGGAAAGGAAAGGAAAGGAAAGGAAAGGAAAGGAAAGGAAAGGAAAGGAAAGGAAAGGAAAGGAAAGGAAAGGAAAGGAAAGGAAAGGAAAGGAAAGGAAAGGAAAGGAAAGGAAAGGAAAGGAAAGGAAAGGAAAGGAAAGGAAAGGAAAGGAAAGGAAAGGAAAGGAAAGGAAAGGAAAGGNAAAAGAAAAGAAAAGAAAAGAAAAGAAAAGAAAAGAAAAGAAAAGAAAAGAAAAGAAAAGAAAAGAAAAGAAAAGAAAAGAAAAGAAAAGAAAAGAGAAAAGGAGTAGCATCTGGTTTGGGTTTTTAAAGTCTGTTAAAAATACCATCTTTCTGTGTTGTCTTCCACTTCAGTTCACAAGAATAAAAAATGTAGAATCAGCAAGAAAATTCCCATAGAGTCTGTTTATAAACAAAACAAAAAAAAAAAAATCCCATCTCCAAAATGGTTGCCTTTATTAGCATTTGGAGGTGATAAGGAACTTTCCAGCAGTAGTTATTTCACCAATAAATAAGTGCTGTGGATATATCTGTACAAGTACTTTTGTTAATTTCAAAGATCTCAATAATACTTCCTATGAAGAAATCTTTCTTCTTGAAAATATGGGCACAAGTTATATACTGGGGATTTTTTTTTCCAATCTTGTTAGCATTAATTGTTGAGAAAAAAAATATTTTGTCCTGTGTTTCTGCAGAAAATTTGACTTTTTTTTCTGTTAAATAACACACAGGAAAAAAAAATCAATAAAAGGCATCAACAAACATGAATCTACAAAATTCTTAACTTAATATGTAAACATTAAGACAAAAAAATGACAAAACATAATATGTGTGATGTGCAAATGAGTAGAAGATACTGGAAAAAATAATGTTTACATACACATAAATATCTCTAAACTCACTAATGTAGAACTTCTCAATTTCCCCAGACTTTCTGAAAAATATTTCTTGCAGGTCAGTTGAAGGGTTTTGTGTTATCAGTGCTCTCCCTCCCCCTCTGAGAGGCACTGCCCTTCTGGAGCAAGGCATTCGACTTCAAATTGTAATTGCCATCCATCAAAAGCACTCCAGAAAGGAAAAACTCACTTGGTCAACTTGAATCACCCGTGGGCAGTGGCCTTTCACACACTCCACAGATGTGGCGGGCAACACCCACAGCACTGCCCCTTTGCAGGAGCCAAGCAGAGCCACAGGCAGCATTTAACACTGTTATTACAGTAACCATGTACACATTTTTTAATAAAATTACTCTGAGGTAAAATACAGTGAACTACTTTGGCTAGAGTTCTATATTGCTGGTGACTTTTCCCTACAACCCTTCACTAAAGTTCCATTTCAAAGCTTAATCCACAAAACAAATATGCTGGATAACTTAAAGGCTGAATGTAAAACACATTGGTGGATTTTGTGATTTTTTTTTTTTTTTTTAAAGGCCTGGCCAAGTTTTAATGGGCTGTCACACACGAATTATTATGAAAGCACTACAATGAACTGAGCTGATAAGCTGATCTGATCAGAATTAACTGCATGTGATTGCTGCTTTGAAAAGCTGGCCTAAAGAGGCAGCATTGAAAGCAATCTCACAAGTCACTGGTACCGCTTGCCTCAGCTATAAGTAAGCACAGATGGTGAGAAAAGTTAATTAAGAGACATATTTGTTTGGGGGTTTGAAATTTCCACCCTCTCTTCTACAAAGAAGCCAAGCCACAGCGAAAATGTGTTTTACGTTTGCGGCCTAATAAGTTCATGTTTTTGAGGCTCTGTTCCTGTAGATGGAGGTAATAGATAAACAGAATAAATAATTTATGTCAGCAGTTAGCATATGGATTTGCAGCTGATCACTAAGCTACTCATTGCACCTGATAGCTACAACATCTCGTCAATTAAAAATATTCCTTTCTCCACAATCCTTCATTACACTCTTCCTAACTGGCAAGGCTTCTCTCTTACAGCACAACTGATACCTGGCAATGGAGATGTCATCCTTTTAATTCCCACTTTAATGACTGCCTCTTCATTTTACAGTCTCACTTGTTCTTGTAGAATTTCATAAGGAATATGTCAGCAACTACATAAAATAGCTTTTGGTGATACACTTCTCTTTTACTTTGGGTTGGGAACTTTGTTTCCTACTTCTTTCCAGCCAGCACTTGATCTCTCTCTAGACTGAGTAATGGGGGAAAGCTGTGGCTGTCACCAACTTTAGAAGATCAAAACACATCCTTTACACTTTATATACTGTAAGTCTGTGACGAAAGTGACATCTGGCAGATATTTTGCACAATGCTCCTTCAACAGTGTATAACTTCTTGGACCCATTTCCACTTCTTTTCATCTGTGACTATTCTAATGACAAGGGCCAGTAGCACCAAAGAAATACTGGCTAGAGAATGGTAGGGAGCAATCTCACACGAAAGGCCCATGAGGGTAAGAAGGAGTTAACATTAAGGACAGAGAAAGCCAAGACTTCAGAACTTCAAGTGTAATTGAGAGGTTCTTAGAGAGACACTTCCAATTCATGCCTACTGTACTATTTATTTCCTTTCCTATCATTGCTGATTATAAGGATGCACACACGTAAAAAGAAGTTTCTTCCTCTCTAATCAGACCAGCTCTAGTCCATGAATCCACAATCCACTGTTCGTGACATTACAAAATGAATCAGGCAGGAGGCTCAAGTCAGATCAGAAAGTGACAGCTTTTGTTTAAACAGGTATCTCAGAAATTAGTGATGACAGGATTATACTGCATAAGCATTTCACACTTAGCACTGTCTCTAAGGAGAGGTGCAACAGAATTACTCATTGGAAAGATCTCACTATTAAAAAAACACAAACCAAACTTGATTGCTGATCTGTTCTACTTATATTTCTAGAGAAATAAAGGTCTGTTCTGAATAGGACATTCATGCTATGTATTGAATACTTCCTGAATTTAAAGATGCTTCTTAAAACAATATCTTTGCATTATAATGTATGGTCACATCATTTATGGTCTATCTTTTGAATTTGGCATGCATCAGTAAATTGCTTCTGCCAGTCTTGTTTTAGTGTTATAGAATCTACTTTGAGTAGAATACTTCACTTACAAAAACGTGTTCCCTAACTAGGTTTGCATTTCAGAGCACAGGATCACATTAGAAAACTAGAGATGATAACCAACTCCAGCTCTGCACTGAGAACCTTCCTACATCATTCTGCAAATATTTTAGTCAAAAGCTTGATCTGTGTTATATATATACATAAATATATAAATATATGCACACTTAAAACTAATAATTTAGCCATTATCTATATGTATACATACAAATTGATAATTGTACTGTGCACCTCCATGTGGTCCCTAAACACTGTATTATCTCATCTCGTAAAAATGGCAGGTTTTCTAATTTTATAAATGTATACAAAGTAAGTTGTTAAAACAGTCAATCACTGAGAGCTCACTACAGATGCTAATCCAATTTGTGTGGTAATGATCAGAACAGTCAGTTTACATAAAGCATTACAGCTGTGCAATGCTGCAGTCCGGCAGTTCTGTCATCAGCAATGAGGCTTACCTACCAGGAACTGGAAATTTTTCCGATGGACTCTGCATAGTCATGCTGACAGAGTAAGCCCTTCCATTAGACTTGTCCACAGTGACAGCCTTGCTCCCTTTCTGCTTTTCTATCCAAGGATTGTCAGCGGAAATGTGTAAAAGGAGCTACAGCTCCTTCTACTGGGTCTTAAGATGTCTAAGATTAAAGATTTGAGATCCTACTAGGGCTTGCAGAAGTGAGTGGAAGAATGCCAGTAGTGCCTCATAGCACTCTGCATCACTTTTTTTTTTTTAAATTCTGCTTTTCACATTCCAACTAACAGCATAATTTCAGAAGCAATCACGCATTTAAAAGAAGCCGTAGAAGGAAGTCTGGGGACAGACTGTTGGAGTGGGGACTGCTAAGCAAACTGATTGTCTGATCTATATATGACATCTCAGATGTAACAGCTTGTAAACATTATGTGTAGAGCTCCAAATAATAACTCTACAGATTTAACCAATCATGGTTTGAAGGCTGTCACTGATCTACTGGAGCATGACCAAACCCTGTTAGAGTGCAGAATAGATTCTAGCTGAAAGTCTTACATACGCTGGGTTGGGTATCTAGATAAGGATTTCAAAAACCTTGTGCATGCTACAGAGATATATACACATGGAGAAATTAATACACTCAGCTAAATTCACCACCTCATAGGCGTGCAGCAAAGGTTTCAAAGCCCACAGGGTAACACACTCCTTAACAGTTCTGTCTGCTTCACCTGAGAAATCCAGGCCAAATTCCTTCCTAAGTAAGAACTGACTTTTACAAAGGTGAGCATGACAGGTACCCAAGACTGCTACATGAATATCCAAGAAAAGCATAACAGACTCCCTTACAATTTCAGCTGAAATATTCCAAAGCTGATGAGATCTGTGTTCGTTTGCTCACTTTACAGATATATTTCTTTAAAACAACAGTACAGACCAAGTAGTTCATTTATTAGAGTTAATTCAATTGACAAGGCTTCTGGAGATCTGTGAAATTCTATCATCCTTCCAGCATAATGGGGAGAAAGGGAAATGAAGTGAGTCTTTGAGACTTTTGAAAAAGCATGGGTAGGAAGCCTGTGTAGATGTGAAAGTGTTCAAAGGACACTATCACTCAAAGGTTCCTATCTTGCCCAGCGGGGATAATCAGAATTACTTTGTCTATTTTTTATCTTCCTGTGTGAAGAAAGTTCAAGAGAAAAGCATGTTAGATGACTAGGTGTCTTCTCCTATTCTGAGCACTACATGCTGTATTTTTCTGGCTGAAAGCCTCTGAATGTGAATGCCAGGAGAATTTAAAGCCCCTAATATCAAAAATCATTTACTATGTAAGGAACATCTACCACATTATCATTTATATTAGTACACATAGATCCTACAGGGTATCCTGCTTCCAAGTATAGCTAGAAATTAGCACCTTCTTGTTTGTTCAAAAACTGCATTGCACTGTTGACTGGGATGATATGCAGTCTGGTTTTCCCTTAGATAACTCAAGAGCTGAAAAATTACCCTGTTTAAACAAACTTCCTGCTCTTTTCTTTCCTAGAGTGGAAAGACTGCTTTTAATCAATGATTGCAGCACTATGGAAGAGAGATGCCAAGAGTGTTCTCTGATAAAACAAAATAAAACCCCCACCTTTGGCTCTCACATACTCAGGACCAGCCAGAGTCATAAGGGTCTCTTAACACTGAACTTTGTAAGATATTTTTTCTTTCATTTACATATAAAAAGAAAAAAAAGAATTAAAGAATTGATTTTTTTTTTTTAGTTACATTTGGCCCAATTAAAGCAAATCTTTCTTTTGTTTCCTTCAGCTTTTCTCTAAATAGTAGAGAAATCCAAAGCTTTTCTCTTGGCACTGTCTTTGGGGACTAATATCTTCAAGGGCAGATCCAACTCCCTGACATTTGTCTGCCTTGAACCTGCAAAGCGCTTGTAAGTTTGTTGGCCTCCAAAGTGTCAAGGAACTGCAATGATCTTTAGACATATTCCATGTGGGAGGTTTTGCAGAAACAGCTTCATACAGCTCTACAATCTACAACTTGTTCTGGTGAACCTGTGTCAGATGAGGGCAAATAAAATCCTCTGAAGTAGATATCCAGTTGAATACTGGAAAGATTCTCAAATAAAGGAGATACCCTGTATCCAGCTTTTATTGTTGTCATTTACCATAAAAAGGTTGGTTTGAGCCCAGATAAAACAAATCCAAATTAGAAACAGGAACCAGACTGAGTCTAACTTTATCANGTTTTGCAGAAACAGCTTCATACAGCTCTACAATCTACAACTTGTTCTGGAGAATCTGTGTCAGATGAGGGCAAATAAAATCCTCTGAAGTGGATATCCAGTTGAGCACGTAATACTGGAAAGATTCACAAATAAAGGAGATACCCTGTATCCAGCTTTTATTGTTGTCATTTACCATAAAAAGGTTGGTTTGAGCCCAGATAAAACAAATCCAAATTAGAAACAGGAACCAGACTGAGTCTAACTTTATCATATACAGTGAAACAGATATCTGACCAAATATTAAGGCTTTCTTTTTTCCTTGGGAACTTGAACTTCATTTGATGCTGCAGAAGGGAGGAGCTGAATTTCCTGGAGTGCCTTGCTCAGGCCCTGCTTATGGACTCACCCTCAGAGAATACAGAAGTAGGGAAGGTATGGAAAAAGCATGTGAACACAGTGGTAGGCACTGCAATGGCAGCTAACCTGTTACAGCTTCTTAGCCCCAGCTTAAGGAATCTGTCCGACCTCTGTAGCACTGCAACAGAGCTCCTCAGATGAGCTGGAACCAAGAAACGTGCCAAGTTTTGTAAATGTTTGAACCCAAGGACACTGAGGGCAGGACCAAATGACCGATCTGCACGAAGGTTTATGCAATTCCACACATTCTAAAATCTCTGCTTTGCAGCAATCAAATAAATCAACTTCCAGACTGATGCATAATTTCCAGTGACTACATATTAAGATGCTCAATGAAAACAAATATTGTGCAGATTGTATTTTAGTTACCTACAGATATTGTACTACAATTCTAGCAGAGCTACCCTCAACTTCAGTCTAAACAAAGGAAAGAGGAACTGTGGAAGTAGCTTGAAAAGAATGAAATTTCAATTCAAATTTTAAGCTCTCTTCCAGGAAGTACAACATTCTTCTTTTATGCTCTTTTGCTAAGCAGAGTCAAAGCTTGAGTCACAGAGGGGATAGTGTTTATTCTAAATGATCAAAGTTAAGGAGCAGTTAATGAGTTGAATACCCACAGTTTAAGATAAATTATGCTGTCATGGGACACTTTTTGAGCCGTCATTCTAAACAAGGAAAATATCTGTGCCCTTCTGATGTCAAATACTTATTACTTCACAACATTTTTTTATCATTTTCAATGACACCATAATGGAACTGAGCAAACAGAACCCACAGAGATGTTTAATTTATTCTTAGAACTCATAATCTCAGAAAAAAAGTAAGACTTTAAAAATTTATTCCTCTCCTTTATTTCAACTATTATTTTAATGTTCTAGACAATTCCTAACCCAAACTTTGGCCAGAAGTCTGTTGGCAGGTAAGATAGCAAATCCAAATCAAATAACAAAGATCTTGGAATAAGACTGCATGGCACAATTTCTATTCTGTACCAAAAGCTTCATTTTCCCATTTCCCTACTGGAATTCACTATAGGATGGCAAAACTTCATTACACACACACAGCAGGAGGTAAGATGCTCTGTCCTTTAACAAGTTCTATAACCAAATGTCCAGAGCTAAATTCAAATCCAAACATTAAAACAACAAAGTGTGGAGTGAGGAAGAAAGAAAGATTGGTTACACTAATGAGATTTTTCCCCATTAACTCTCTCGGGGTCTTTCAAAACCAGAAACTACATGAATGAAAGGCCTCTGCTATAAACAGTCAAAAATATCAATATGACAAAATTCACCATCAGCCTATAGTTCTGACCCTTTCATGACTACCAAATTAAAACACACAATAACACTGAGCCACCCTTCCCCATTCTTTTTGGCCACCAGTTCTTGCAATCACAGGAGACCAGTAGTCTTTGCTTAGCAACAAGATTGCATGTTCACCATTGATCACATTAATGATAAAGTAGCGAGTCTAAACAAATCTAATGATGAGAAGAGATGCTCTGCTTCTCTGACTAATCCACACAATTTAAAATGTCTGAAATAGAAAGAATAATTCATTCATTTTACAGGCTCACCAGAAACAGAAATGAGGCCATCTGTAATATTGCTTTCCAGACTATGTTTGTGATACCAAAACCCGGGTATACAACAATAATTTCATGCAAGGGAAAAGAATGCTAAATGTACAAAAATATACGTATTTGTACTGAGGCATAAAACTTTCACATTTGCTTATGTACAAGACTCATTCTAATTTTTTTTTAGAGTTAGAGTTAGTACATGTGAGCTGTTCTGACTGGCATGGGACATAAAGACTGCTGAAGAAGGCTGCTGAACTATTGGCCCCTGAGTGCCTCCACCTCCCAGGGAATCACAGAGCTCATTCAGGTAACTGCAGAAAAGGTTTTCATTACTTACAGCAGGATGTCCAGCACAGTAGGTGTAGCTAGCATGAGACTGGTAGTGCAAGCTTGCTCTTGGAAAGGTGTATGTATTCCAAGCAGGTTGGCTGCTATTCCACTGGGAGCTAAAGCCAGGGCTCATGGTCACTCTCGATTTACTGTTTTGGTACGTTCTCACTGTGGAGCTGGACTATCAAAAAAGAAAGAAATGCAACGTAAAAATAGCTTTTAGGGTAGAATACAAATAATGCAGCTATAAATCATCACTGTGCATACATATAATGCCACATGGTCTGGAGCTAACTTGAATGTTTCCTGTAAGGAGCTGGGGAAAGCAAAAAATAGATTCCATCAAAGGTATCAGTGAAAGAGCTACATCACTATAATGCCCAAAAGGAAGACTGATCACTGTTAGACTTCAAGCTGGGATAGAGATCAAATAGACAATCGAAAAATGACAGAAGCAAGGAGATGTTCTGAAAATGTGTAGAAGGTACAATCCCAAGATTAATTGTAGAAAGTTCAATATCTTTTTATTATATTGACATTTATTGAACAATTGATCAGCCATGGCCATTTTACGGTAAATGGCAGTTTGGGGCCAATGTTTAGATCTATTTCTTGAAGACTTAAGATCCCATCTAAAGGCTAGTTAAAGCCAAGCCATCACAAAGCTACATATCAAATACGCAACCTTCTAAGCACGCTGTAAAATTTCATGACATTCTAATTAGGAAATTCTAATTGACTCAGGAAAAAAAACCCAAAAATCTTGATTTTTTTTTAAAATTCAATAATTTCTTATGAAAGTAATCTGAGCTACAGATACGTAAGTCACATGCATTCTTTCTGTCTTTCTCTCATTTTATTTTAATTGCAGCTTTTTGCTTGTAGTCCTTGGTTTATTAAAAGATATTCCTAATAAACATCTGCACTATTAGGGGTGGTTTATTAGGGCAGCAAAAAAGAATCAATTTTCAAAAGAGTAGAAGATGCATAGGAGTGGATGCATTTTTAGCAGGTATTCAGGTTGGTCTTCAAAGACATGCAAATGTACTTTTTTATTCCATATTCTGCTCTTCATTTCTGTTTTGCTTGTTTTCATTTCATTGGCAAAGGTGTCCTAAATTTCCCATGCAAATTTACCCCAACTAATTGTAGTTATTATAAAACTAAACCTATTCTTTTTAGAGCATTAAATTTACAGTGACCTTGTTTATACAGTGAAAGCTCAAGAAATATGAACACAAATAATATTTCTTAGAAATGCTTATAAATGTCCCTGTTAGCAAATTGGTGCTATCAATTTCAAAAGCTATACTCAAGAATGACACTTCATTTATTTTTACCCTCCTTTCAAAGACAACTTTTATACATCATACATGTAGCATTAACCAAATATCAATATGGGCCACCATCAAACTGGGTGTTTCACATGATCCAAGACCATCTCTTTCCCTGAAGTGCTTACAAGATAAATGAGAAGGTCAGGGAAAGGATGAAAGAGCAGAGTCTGGTGCAGAAGCATGGAAAACAGCTTCATAAACATGACTTTCAGTTTAATTTCAGTCCTTCAGCTCAGTTTCATTGGGAGAGAATTAGAGAAATTGAAGGAAAAGAGGACAGAGAGAAGTCACACAAAAAGGTTTCAAGGACATATTCTAGCTGTAAAATTATTTACACTGTAGTCTTTCCAGTTTTTAATACTGTATTTAGACGAGCTGGTTGCAGAAACTGCAGGCCATGCTGGCATGAGCTGAACATGCCCTCTTAATTTAATTTAATTTTCAAAAGTTAAAGTACGCAAAGTTTGCCTCAGTTATCAATTGCTGTATAAACTTTAAGTTCAAGAAAAGGCCAAATGACTTCCTGCGTGTGTTTATTTCCTGTGCCGCCGATTAGGAAGCCTGAAAAGAGCAGTTTCCGCTCACCAGCTCTCAATATCTCGACAGATTCGCCTCCCGCCCCCACCCCTAAGAGAAGGATTCCTGCGGTGTGATTTCTAAAGATTTAACTTACGACTAGCTGAACACAAAGCGTATGAATGAACACTAAAACCCACACTAAACTCTCATTAGTCACTGTGTGTGACAAGTGGTTACTTTGTTCTTACAAAAGGCTTTAGGAAAAAAAAAAAAATTCTGCCCCTACAGTTAAAGGGGCTTATTTGAAATAAATCTTTTTGTATGAATTTAAATCATGACAAATCAAAGGAAAGAGTCTATAGCTACAACTATGAAAAAGACCCAACCAAAAACACAAAAAACAACCGAGGAGTTTTAATGTGGGGTTTTTCTTTTTTTTTTTTTTCTTTCCCCTTTTACCCTCCTTCCCCAAGGAGCAGAAACTGCATTTTCTTTCCTTTGACGTATTACTTATCTTTCAGATCACTCCTCAAAGACAAATCTTTCTTTCTGGGCTCTGGTAGACTTGCTTCTACATAAGAGATGAAGGCTAGGTTTTGTTTCGGCCAGATCAAGTCGGTTTTTAGCCCTTATATACTTTTCCGTGTACATTTCTCCCCTTTAGAAACATCAGATATTAAAGTGTGGCTGCTTATTAACTCCTCTTGAGAAGTTGATCTCCCATTGAATATTCTGTGAACATTGAGATATTTTATCCTAATAATAACTTTGCTTCTTCCTGTTAGTTCCAATGGGTTTTCATTGTATGGGCCACTGGAAGGTATCTGTGGCTGGTAGGATGTAAAGGTGCATTGTCAGCTGTGATAATTGTTAGCTGATTATTTTCACAACAGCACCAAACTCCACTACAGTGAGGAGAGATGTGCTACTGGCACTACACGAACATGCACAATACCTGTTCTCTTATGAGGGAACAGGAGCAAAAATGAGCCTGTTTTTTACATAGCCTGCCTGAGCTGCTGGACAGCCTTCTGCCTGCTGCCTGGCTTTTGTTTGTGCACAACACAAAATGCCCTCCTGGATCTATCCCCATGCTGGAGGCACGGTTCAGCTCCAGTGCCGAATCCAGGCACAGAATAGATCCCCTCTGCCCTGTTTCTGTTCCTGCATCCAGCTCCTACCCCACACGGGGTGCATTAGGAACAGTGAGGCATTCAGAGCACCAAGGATGCACAGGGTGTCCTACCCGTGCAGATCTCTCAGGACACAGGGGCATGAAGTGAGACCCCACAGACCCCACTCCCAATCAGGGTGGCCGGGAGCCATGGGAGAAAGGTTCCTCAGAGGACCCCCCTCTGCTCTGAATGGCTTTGGCTGGGGACCACCATGTCTGAACCCATAAAAGCTGCTTTCTTGCTGTTGGATCACCTCCAGAAAACACATGGCAAAACAAAACAAAAGTCAGCAGAGACACAGGAAAATTGGCTTTGAAATCTTGAAGAAATACAGGTTGTCTGCCAGAAAATAGAGATCTCTGCACTACCAGCCACAAGGTCCCAGGAGTGCTTGGTTCCCTCAGGTGGTCAGGGAGCAAGGATGTGAGACCAGGGAATCCAAAAGTTGATGGTTTGATGTCAAGGTGTCCTCAGCTCAACAAAACGCTGCGTATCTCTGCAGCCCTGTCAGCATAGTGAAGGGGCAGCTGTGGGAGAGACCGGACCAGCTGGGAGTGCTGGAGGGGCCAATGGTGCCCTGGGGGCAGGTGCCCAGGTGCTGGCGGTGCTGGGCAGCCCCCGCCATACACCGCGGTCCCACGCTCCAGGGCACAGCCGAGCCCGGCAGCCAAGGCGGGGCTGCCTCCGGGAAAATGGATTCCGTGCCAGGCAAAACGCTGCTTGGGAGTGAGGGAAAAAGTGAGAAACATGCCTGCAAGCATCCGGGGGAGAGCGGGAGGAGGGTGAGAAGGCTCCCCTTAGCCCCTGGAGAGCCCACCTGGAGCGAGTGTGGGACAGGATCTATGAAGAAACCCACTCCGGAGGAGGTGGAGATGTGGAGATGTTCTAAGGAACTGTAGCCTACACCAGAGCAGAGGATGAGCATGAGGAGTAGGAGAGGGAGAACATCCAACCTCCCCGTCCGTGCCAGCAGGGGTGGGAAGCAGGCTCAGGAACATCCGAGTGAAACTGAGCATGGGGAAAAGGCAGGGGGAAGAAGGGATGGGTATTGCCATAATTTTCCATCCCTTCTCATTATGCTAACTTATTTTAAGTGGTAGTAAGTTATTTTTCCTATGTGGAGTCTGGTTTTGCCTGTGAAGGTAATTGCTAAACGATCACCTTGTCTTTATCTTGACCCATGAGCTTTTTCACCATATTTTCAACTCTTGTTTAGTTGAGGAGGGGGAGTTAAAAGAGCCTCTGGATGGATGTCTGGTGACCAGCAAAGGTAAACTCACCACAGACTGGCAGGTCTTGTGGCACATGAGCTTTTACTCAGGATTTAGAAGGGTGTTTCTTTCCCCTGATTCCATCAAGAAAAGGAATCACCTCTTCCTATAATCCTAATGTCTTATTTATAGCTCTTAGGTTGTCTTAGGTAGTAGACCACCACTGCCACTACTGGGACAACACAGTCACCTTTTCTCAGAAAACTTCTGCAGAAAATTATCAGATTAAAAAAATGAAAACCCATCACCAAACCCAAAACCAATCCAAAAACACCCACAAAAACTTTTGCCTCCTTGCTACGTCTTGCCAGAAACAAGAAACATTATCAAGCAAGGGGAGAATTTTCTTTTCCTTGAGTAAGTCAATCCAGTACCTTTATACCCAAAGGCCTAATGCAATATAAAATCGAGATCAGTAAAATCTAAATGTCTAAGCATATTTTAAAGTGTAAAATTTTTTTTTCCTGCTCCTTAATTTCCCTGGTTTATAGGTATAGATAATCTTACTTTAAAACTTTTAGAGTAACCTTTTCCTTCTATTTTTTGGACATAAGCATGAGTGAAGTGGAAAGTGTTATTAGTATTATTAGTACTTCTTGGGCTTAACTGCTTTCGGTTCTTAGTTCTTGTAATAGCTGATGTGTGAAGTCTAACAGTGGAAAAAATAGAACATAGTATTTATGGAACACTTTTTATCTTCAAAGCACTGTGCACATTTTAAATGGTGGCAATATTTCTGACTGGTGCAACATTTCCAACTTTTAAAGAAGTATCTAGTGGATGTAAGAACTAGCAGCCACTCCTTTCTATTCATATGTGAATAAAGCATGCTCTTTGACTAGGACATTAAACAAAATTGATAGCTCTGACACAGCCCGAGTCTGCAGGACATCACACCCGTGCCCTCCATTCTTCTGCATTACAGTGTCACCATGCAGGAAAACTAACAGGAAAACGACATGCTAACTTCTGAATTTCTACAGCACATCAAATGCAAGATTTACTACATCTATCAGACACCTTTATGCCAAACATTCCAAGATGCTATGATTATTTTTGGCTTTGGCACTCCAAAAGAAGGGAGAGGCTCAAATGTTCTCCTCCCTACTACCTCCTGACTACTATTGATTTTAAAAAACCAAAACCAACAAACAAGTGGGATTAAAGAGGTGTAAACATCTAAATTCAGCCTCCCACTTCATCTTTTAAAAGCAACTTTACAGAGCTATGATATCGTTTTCTTAGCCCATGCAATTTGAGCAGTTTCAGTCCCCTGGATTTTGATTATAGGATGGTTTGTCTTCAGCTGTACCTTCTGGGTTTTTTTCCTGAAAGGAATTGTGATTAAAAGGGTATCCACCATATCCCTTTCAAGGGATTTGACATCCCTTATTTTGGATTCTAAAATGGTTACAGAAGATGTGAAAAGCCAGGGAGAAAAATTGCCATTTTGGAGATACTGCTTCCAGAAACTCTATATGCCTGTGCTTGGATCAGGCCATGATGCAAAGCACAGTCCTATGCTCTTAAAAGTTTGGATGCCTTACAAAATACTACTGTTCCCATAGAAATCAAAGGTTTCCTATAACCTGTAAAAGTAAGAAATGAAAATAGCTTCCTTGGAACATTATTGCATGAGCTAAAATGTTGCAGGGTTTTTTTATGCTTAGAGAAAATATGAAACTGGCAAACCAAATCTGAAGTTAGTTCATCACAAAACCCACCTGAGAGACCTTAAAGATTTGAGAAACTGAAGAGTGAAGGGTTTTTTTTCTTTTGGGCTTGTTACAAAAACTAAACATGGAAGTTATTGCAGATTGGTTTTGTGGATTTCTTTTAATGGCAGAAAAGAGGAATTTTGTCCTGCTACTTTTCCCAACATAATCATTCACTATAGCTTGCAAATCTTTTACAGTCTAGGGCCAGATTCCATCTGTTTCAGTAAGAAATGAGTTTTTAATATTTGGCCATTGCAGATTTCAAGTTTATCAAGTTTGTCTCCTGCCTTTAAAAAAAAAACTTCAGAGACATGACCAAATTTGAGAGAAACATTGTTTTTCCAGACATAGGATTGAAATCCAATATGCTCTACCTGGAAAAACAGGATCAACTGAGAGAAATAGCATTCCACTGAAACCACAGAGAAATGATGAGGCTGTATTTCATACCTCAGCATACATGTAAGGTTACAGCTCATCCAGTGGATCCAAGAGCACTGAGAGCTTGCCCACATCACACCAAAAGTCAGGATGTGCAGCCCATCCGCCCCCTCCCAGAAAGGGAGAGAGGAATGCTCTCCATGGGATAGCCTTGCTTGGCAGGCAGGCTCCCTGCCAGCCAGGTGAAGGGGACCCAGGTCTGCACAGCTGGAATACTTACAGCTGGGGCCCCATACAAATGCTAAGTTGAGAGACTTTTTAGGATAGGTCTCAAATAACTCAAGGAATGTAGTCCAGAAAAAGAGTCTGCCATTCATTATTTTCCCCCAGAGTTATTATGCCTTGAAAACAAAATATATATGGCTTTCACACTTTCTGGTTAGAATTGCTGTCATTTCCAGTGACAACACTGTAATTCATGTTGCACTTTTAACTGTTACTTGAATCCCAGGAGCAATTTTTTCCTGGGCAAAATATGAAACATTGCTCTTGTAGTTACTAGAGAGTGAGCAGAGGAGCTGAAAAAAATGAAGGCCTTCACAGCTTGAGGAAGAGGCCATGAAGAGGATGGTTTGCTGCCATCTTAGCATCCACACCAGGGGCAAAGAGTTAGTAACAGGAGATAGGCCAGTGGTAATCCAGATTCAAGCCTTAAAGCCTTTTAAAACCTATGTGGGACACACTAAAAAATGTTGCTTTTACCTGGTGGTTTTCTAAGCAAAAGACCACTGGGTTTCAGTCAACTTCTGCACACACACCCCTCCCCAAAAGCACTACCACCACCAGTTCTCAGCAGGCAAAGTCAGTGCAAGGGCCAAGAGTCTCAAGAAATGCTCCTGTATTTCAAACTACTTTCTCCAAATAAGAAAAGGAATTTTGCATGCAAAAGAGATGCCTCCAATGGTTTTGTTTTCCATGGAGTGCCAAGCCATAGGGAGTGGGGACATTCATAACTCTGAACCACTCATTTGTAGGTCTTCTTTCCACAGAAAGGAAAATGAAAGGTGACTTACCAAAGTATGTTTTTTATTTATCTTTGTTACCTTCTTTGTAAAAAGTTAACTGGGATTAAAGTGTATTTCTGCTAGATAGGATCCTTTTTGGTCTAGTTTAAACCTTTGATTTACTTTTAAACACAGTGAATATCTTGACTCCAAGTGAGGCCATGTCAAAGTTTCCTCTGTTCAGAATATTATTTAGTCAAGGTATTGCGATAAATTTAAATAATAACAACATCAGAAGGACATTGAATATGACCTTGTAATGGTAGGTCATTAAGTAATTATTTTCTGAAAATAAATCACACTGCCATTTGTTAAATTTACTCCGGCCTTTTTTAAAACATCACGGTTACAATTCAAAGCAGTGAAGCATTGTGTTAACCCAAGATGAGCATGAGCTGAGTGTTTCTAGTAAACTCTGGTATGATAGCACTGGTAAGACCCCTTCATAGATGACCTGAATACTTCTGATTTCTAAAGAAGTCATCCACATAAAATAAACCACACAATGCAATACTCCTACAAATGCGTATACAGCCCATCTGTACAGAGTGACTGGAGGAAACAATCTTCTTCCACCAGCATCTGTTAAGCACATAAGTCACAGAGGCAAAGAATTTGTTCTAGATCAGAAAGTCTATTAGTGAACACTGTTATTGAGGATATTTGTTGATAACATACAAAACACATCACTTATGGATCTCCAGAGCAATATTTTTACAAGGTCTAAGAATCCCTGTCTCATGTGTGCCTGCTGCCACTTAAATGAATTTTCTGCAAAATGCACAGCAGTATTTGGGACTTATACCATTCCCTTGGTAAACCAGAGAACAAAACAGGGTGCTGCAAAAATTGAAAAAAAAAAAAGTATTGTTATAAATGTTTTTCCTTAGGATCACATTTCCAAGTACACAGGACTCTTCTATCAATTTTACTGTAAGTCAAAAAAACACTTATACCTACATCTTGTTTTTCTGTGTAACACTAACTGCAACACAAGTTCAGGAGCTTTACAGATTAATGGCTGATTTTAGCATTTACCTGTGTACCAAGTTGGGACTTTTTATAGACAGCTAACATCTTTTGTGAAACTCATTACTTTTTGATAGTTTGGGGAGAAAAATAATTATTTCATTAACATTTGATTTCCTTTCCCTTTTACAGAACCCAAAGGTATTTTTCACTATGTTCTGCAGGATCTCAACATTTTTTCTGATGTATCTGTTTACTTCATGTATATTGAATTACTCCATGAACAATAAATCAAACACTGTCTTGGCTACAAAATGCATTTTCCTCACACTAGATCTGCAATATAAAGCTTTTTTTAGACAATCCCAAGAGTAACAACTGGCTGACAATTTGAGCAAATCTGAAACATTAACTAGTGAGTGAAATCCAGACTGAGATACCATGGAAGAAGGATGCTTATGAACAACTGAAAAATGTCTGTGGTATAACAATTTCTACAATTCTACCAAATGATAAAAAGTCAAATTTCTTTCCTTGGCCACGGTAGGGCAAGTGTTGATTCCAGCACCACATGCATATTACCAGCCTTCGTGTAAACAAAATGCTTACTTCAGCTAATGCAGTGCAGCTATGAAATACATTTGGCCACTGGGAAGAATTCTATAAATCCTACAAAACCAAGCAATGTACCACTCTCCTGCTAACTCCTATGGATGGGCTTGCATGCTTTTGTAAACCTCACCATGGGATTAGGACATTTATCAAAGCTATGATTTCCTTCCCATAATGCTGTATCTATTGTATACCAGGAGTTCTGCAGGTGCATGATTTATCCATCCTGTCATTAGCTACAATACCCTGCAAACAGTTTTTATTTTCTGCTGGAGAAACAAATACTCCTCCCATAAATTGTTTTACTGCTGATTGGTGAACAGGCTCCTGCTCCCTTGACAATAAAACAGCTTCCTTTCTCTGACCATGGAGTTATAATTTCCAGCACAACAATCTGAAGCTCAGCATCATTTCTTATGGAATTAAGTAATATAGGGAAAATTATAGCTTACTTTTCAATATCACGCCTGAATTCTCATTATCTGTTAAGCATCAACACGTTTGATCACTTGAGGGACATTAAAGACAACACAGCCCTAAAGATCCAGCCAAGAGAACACAGGAAGATGAAGCAAAAGGCAGATAAATAGGACAGACAAAATCATCTTTTTAAATTAAAACAAAAGCCTAATAGGAATTTTGCTACTTGAATCAGAATTTGCCAAATGTTTCCATAGGGCTGAAAATGCTCAAGGAATGTCTGAAAAAAAAAAGGAGCAAACTGGATAGCCAGGAAAGCCAGAAATGAAATGCTATTTCTTACTCAGTGAAATCCTACTCAGACAGGCCTTTCACTTGAATTAATTATTCATAGAACCACATATATAGTATATGACACATTTGAATGTGGAAAGGCTAATATCCTCTGTCTTTTCCAGCACTCAACTGATCCATTAGAAATGTAATAGTCAGTCTAACAATTCCGTGACTTCAGTAGGGCAGACAAAAAGCAGAAGAGAAAGCAGAATGAACTACGAGGAGGAAAAGAAAAGAAGAAGACATTTTCAAGACCAGCTCTCAGGGTATTCCAAATCAATTTCAACTGCCTCAGATATCTGTTGAGTATCAAATACAGAACAGAGGAACATACACACAGGGCTACAGAGTTGTCTAGAAAAGCTGATTTTTCTTCCCTTATGCTTTGGGCACTCACACTGGAGAAGAGAGAGATGATTAACTTATTAAAAGGGATGAGCAAATTATAACCAGGAAGATGACTATAAACTGTATAAATTCAGTGTGGGGAGGACTGCTTTTCCAGGATACATCAATACACAGTAACAGATTTCATTAAAAAATGAGTTAATCTCAATGAAAAATTACATTAAAATTACCAAAATAAAAGACAACAGAAATACATAAGAGATAGTATGCTAAAGCACCAGAGCTTATGAGATTTGCTTAGTTTTGCTTTTATTCTCCTGAGGAAAAAAAAAGGCAATGAAGGGCTATTAAAATCCAAATAATTCTGCAAATTATTGACAATCCTGTAGTCTAAACTAGTATGAAGGAGACACAGGCATCAACAAACAAACAAAAATACTATTAAGTTAATGAAACATTTAGTGAATTTGAAGGAATGGAGCAGCATGAGGTACACATGAGGCACTCATGCTGAACATCTGACTGTGCAAAGCTTCTCTGGCTTTGGTCTGCACAGCACTCGGAACAATGGGGCTACTCATGACCTCAGAGTAAACCACGAGTATAAGCAAACAGATCCCTGACAAAGCCTTGTCAAAACTATTCTTGAGTTAAACACAGTTCTCTCATGTGTCACTGTCTACTGTATGTAAAGATAATATCAATCAAATGCTTCTAAATATATTAAAACACCTTTTACTATAAATTATCAATGCAAATGAAAACAAACAACCTCCCCATAATAGTACTTTTCCTTCAAACTATAAACCACATCTTTTATTCTTACCAGTTAAAGAGACAGAGCTGACTTGCTTTTGGCCAAGCCACAAGTGTTTCAGATTGGCATTTTATACACCATGAATTGATAAACCAAAATAACAACAACAAAATGCCAATTACTTACATTTTAGAAGGGTTACTGCAGTAAGAAAAACACAGGCAGGTTTGAAAGTAGCTTCAGTTTTCATGAAATTACACTGCTGAGAAAAAATAAGCCCAACACACTACACATTGAGGGTCTCTAAGTGGAAAGCAGAGATCTTTTGAATCCTGTTGGAGGGTGCTCAAATAGGAGAAGTCATTGAGCCTCAAGAGAGGAATTCCAGCTGAAGCTCCTCAGAGGCTGGCATGTGGAGCTGTACTTCCTCACTTAGGAAACACTGACAGCTAGGGGAATAACTCAGTGCAACTCAGCCTAAGGGATTTTTTCTCCCCTAGTGCCCAATGGGATGAAGAAATTCAGATCCTTCCTATTGAACTTCAGCATCATAAATTTGACAGGCAAACGGGGAGACAGAAACCTCTGCTTTTGTGTTCCTCCCTGACCTAACCAGAGCCACCTATCATACTCCCAAATGTTTGTAAAAATGTTAAAATCCAGATTTTAAAATAAAACTAGAGCAGTCATGCCCAGGCTGCAAGAATCAGATGAGAAATGAATAGAGACTGAGCAGAAGAGAGAAGATGACCACAAATCACAACAGAAGGTTCTGAGGATAAACAGATACTGTCCTGTCACATTGTTCCCAGTTGGTTTAAAACCTCTGCTTCTCAAGTCAAACCCTTTCTAGAGTTGATGACTGTATTTCCAAAGCCTGAAGATGAGTAGAACTTCTTACCCCTCTGTAAGGACACTGGTCTAAAAATACTAGTGAATTAACAGAAGATTAATACCCTAGAAACTCCTTTAAAAGGCATATTTTAAATCTCATGTTTCTATGTTTCAGATGGTCTCTGCAGCTCTGTGTTTAGAATATATATTTCAGAAGAATTTCCCATACAGTAAAATTAGTCAGATATTTTGTTTCCTGACATGTATGGGTGGCCATAACCTTATAGGAGAAACAGGAAAAAACAGAAATAATTGTAATAATAATATTTGTACAGAAGCTTACAACATTAGTTACCCTATTCTACCCGAACAGTTCAGAATTACTTGTGGGAATACTTTTGAAGACTGTCAAGAGATATTTTGGGAGGCACATTATTTGTTCAGTTTAAAATATATTTCAAAATTTCCAATCACCTATAAGTAGCTTCATGATTATTTAAGTGCAGCTTTCAGTATCCAGTGAACTGTTACATAGATACTAAGGAGGTAAGTTAATGAGTATAGATGTAAAAGGAAGGAATCTCATCTTCTATATCTGGAATAAAAAGATGGTTTTTTGCCTAAAGAAGAAAACTGTAATTTGGAAGATCAAAAATCACCATTACCTCTGAATCAGGCTTCTTATGTGACTTAAATATTGCATAGCTCTTTCCTGGCCTCTGTAGCAGACTTTGCTGCTTCCTCTTTTGCATGCTTTGGGAGAATGTGTGCCATCTTTTGTCCATTCAAATATTAACAGTAAAGTTCCAAATCAATCACCAATCATCTAAGCACTGAATCAAGGTTTTGGTCAATTTTCAGGTATATAATGAGTATGAAAGCTTGTATGATTTGGAACAAACACAACAAAAGACACAGAAAAGTCTCTAGTAATTCACATATATACATGTAAATATAATTAAGTAGAATAAATAACACAGGCAGAACAACACAGAGGATGTTTCCAATTTTGTTTAAATCTGATGGCAGACTAATTTTTTAATGAAGCTAGAAGCAGGATCATGAATTAGGTGGATTTAAGAAAGCTAAAGGCATACAAAAGCAAAGATGAGGAAAGTAAATTTGAGGAGCTGAGTCGTAATAATAGAGCTTTGTTTCATCTCCTTCAGCTATGTATATTTACATGTAAACATCTATGTCTATATTACATGGGTGGTAGTGTGAAAATTAAAAACACCTTGTTGCAGCATTTTGAACATTCTTTTTAAATTATGTATTTTAAAAGAAATATGTAGAAACATTTATTTAGGAGGAAAACGTAATTACAATTTTTAACTGTCTGCTGCTAAGATTTTACGTAATGTGAATGAAGAGAGACACAGGAAAAAACCCAACGTTACAGTCTACAGCTTAAATATTGAAGAATATCTAAATATATTTATTTCCCTATCTCCTATAATTTTAGAAATATGTGCTGTAGACTGTCATTATACTCAAATTGTTTGCAGATATTGCTGTGCAATGGAATAGACTTAAACTGTTCGAATATTTGACGGCATTGTGAACCTTTTAACAAAATAAAAAAATCTCAAGTGGACGTTGAATAAATGCTAGTCACACCATGATTTGTAATTACCCACCTTTTTTACAAGTCTCTTTTACTTAGGCCCTGATATGGAAAAATGCATATTTTCTACATTGACTTTCCTAATAAGAATTGTTAACTTAGATGGATAGATCAAATTGACAGAACACACATAAAGGGGTTTTTTGCTGCTACCTAAAATTCTGATTTGAGCCAGAAACATTGTAATTGATAAAAAAAACTCACGAAAGAAAATATTAATTAATGCAAAACAATTTAGCTAGTTGGTAAAAAATCATTTTTAGTTCAAAAAAGTAATTTTAAGAGGCAGAAAATTTTGCTCTAAAAAGATAAAAATTTTCTTCTATCCTCAAATTCAAGAAAAAATGCACAGAAACATGGATGCTATAAAAACAACAGAATTCAGACTTAGTAAGACAAATTTTAAGAAATTATTTGACTTCATGGATCACATCTAGCTGATCAAAGAATAGCAAATTCATTAGATGAAGTGGAAGATACAGTGTTTATCTGTCTCTTTAGCATCAGAGTCATAGAGTTTGACAAGACTCTGATAACCATTCATCTGCAAAAATTTGATAACTTTAGGAAGTGTCATTCAGGCCCTGGATGTCAGTTTTGTTCTGGATGCCAAGGTCCCAGTGCACCAAGAACAGTAAGCATATGCACAGCTGCAAGCACAGGAAGAGGTCTAAGGGAGCTCAGAGGATTTGTTACAGAGCTAGAATCATAGAAAAGATTTTCATTTGAAAGACTGAAATATCTAACGAAATTGATCCTGTGCTGAAGATAAAAACTTTATTTCTTTGCAAGAACAAAAAGATGGAGGCTTAGATAGGAAAGGGAGGGACTTTGTTATTTATTTTAAAAGGATATAAATCTTCATGATGCAGGCTATACAAGAAAGCTGGAAAGATTAATACTCTCTGGGCAGGATATTCTACTCTTATTATGCACAGTATATCTTGCACCTTGTTCTGAAGCATTTAGCAATGGCTCATGGAACAAGACATGTTTAATGGTCTGATACGGCCTTGCTGCATCGATCACTGTGATACAGCAATCAAAACCAGAGGGTGCATATGCCCCCATTTGATCTTTACATGAGAATTCCACTATGCTAATCTCTAAAACATAGCATCAGATTATGCATTTCCCTCCCTTGTGCTTTTCCTTGCTTGAAAATAAATAAATCAATCAATACCACTATGATGCAAAATTTCTGAACTTAAGGGAAGTCAATAGTGTTTGTAGGTTCTTGGCAGAATGCTGCCTCTGTGGTAACAGGGTTGCAAATTGCAAGGAGCCCTATTGACCTTCTTCTTTTAATAAACTCATTTTTGGAAAAAACACACACATTCATTATGTCTCTCACTTCCTGGAGGAAATACTGGTGCAGCTGAGGTCTGGAAACAGAAGACTCAACAACCGGAACAAACGACTGAAATATTTCACTGTCTTGCCTCTTCCTTCAGTATTCTTCCTACTTCTATTTACTTTCTATTAGGGCTAATTTTTTCAAAAGATGAGTCAAAAAGATTACCTTTTTAAAAAAATCCACATTTTTGCATGAGAAAAAGATGATAGAACAGAAAGGTCACGTAATCTGTATTTAAACACATTTGACTAGAGAGGCTCAAGAATTTGCAGACAAAGTAAGCAGCTAGCATCTAGATTTTCAATTATGACCAGCTTCAGACTATTCCTGGGTATCCATTTCATTGTCCTCATAACTCTTCCATTCCTCTGTTATTTCCACATGCTTCTTCTGAAACTTTCATCACGTCTCTCCCTTTAGATATTGCTAGCAGTTTATAGCTAGGTCAATATATGTAGAATGCTCACCTGATTATTTGTATCCTCATAATCTGACTCTCAGGAAACAAACAACAATTTAAAGTACAAGATTAGAGGGGCAATAAAAGAATTTGAGGTTTATAATGGCCAACAAAACCTCAGTAACCAAATGCTTGACATGAAAAAAATCTACTATTATTAATTGCTTCTGATAAGAAGCACAAGCATCTCCACTGATTTTAAGAGCTGATATAGACTTTACTGGTTTTTACTTATCTTTTTTTCTCCTTCAGGATTCACTGAGTTATGCTGAGATTGATATCCATGAATTTTAAAGAGAGATAGAGGAGTTTTTTTTTAACTAATAAAACTTGAATGTATGGGTTGAAGAGTATTTTCTCTAAGGTAGACTTTGCATTTCAATAATAATAAATTATTGCTATTGATAATAAATATTATTATATATAAAGCAAAACAGTCATAAGCATGTCCTAGGTGGAGTGATCACAGATGCTAGCTGGGAAATGAGAATTTATGCTAAAGTCCCAAACTGATGGGCAGCAACATAAAAAGGGTTTTAAAGAGAAATTTTCAAAGAGAAAGGTAATCACATGTTCTTGTAAGCACACTCTATTAGTATCTTACATGAGTTAGCATTTTCTAAGCAAAAGATCTCTTATGGCAATTTGGCAAATGGAAACCCCCAGGGGTAGCTCTCTTCCCACCTAGTAATTGACAACTTTCCCAATGAATGCCCAATCCAGGTTTTCCCTCTTATCAGTACATTGCTCTTACAAACAGCCAAGTGTTTGTTTTCAAGTATCCACAAAGCAAATGGTGATAATCTGAAAAAAAGCCTACAGATGACTAAACATGGGTGAAATTTTGAAAATGGCAGAGAACCAGCTGGGAACACTTCCACACAGACTTGGTTACGCAAAGAGAGAAATACTATACTTGCTAATGATATCTACAAATAACATTGGGTAATTATGAGAGCTGCACTATCACGGGACGCTCCACCTAATATTAACTATTCAATAGATAAAAACCATTATAGGTCACTGAAAAAAACAGTAAGTTTCTTCTGTTGAATATTCCCTAAAGGTCAGAAAAGGGCCAAGTCATTTTGAGTGTATTATCAACAAAACACGGCTTTCTTCCTTTCAATGTTACCCCAAACTAGGAACAAACAGGAGGAGGTGATTAGAAAAGCTAGTTCTTCACTTTTTCTTCTGAAGGGGCGCAATGAAGAATCAGCCTGACACCAGCAGATGCTAAATCAATTTTTTTTCCCTACTATGTCTAATAGAGAAGGTTGTTTCTGGAGAACACAGTTCAGTTGCTAAATTAATATTCACAATGTATTTCCACATTTCTACCCCAGAAATGAGAAAGGTCAGATCATGTGGAGACAGATCTGGGGGGTGGGGAGAGCCAACCCCTGAAAGAACAGTTAGGAGAGCTACAGACGTGTTGTGTAGTGCAGAAAGTGGAAAGATCACACAATGAAGCACTTTGACTTCTTGCCAGGTATACCCTGTGAAATCATTTCAAAACAAAGTTTTAAATTACAGACGGCTTTTCCAAGCCATTGCTGGCAGGACCACAACTGTGGAAAAGCTGTGACACCAGCAATTAGGGATAGAAGAACCTGAGATATTAAGGGAAACTTGTCAAGCAGAACTTAAAATATCTAAATATTTCTCCTAAATATTTGCCAAAAGAAGAAATAGAAATTGCTTTGGCTCTGCTTGCCTATAAATTCGCACCTTCTGGATTTATTTTTTTTTTAAATATTCACAGATACTAGTTCAGAACTTCTATAAACATAATACTAATTCATGTCTAAAAGCATCAGGAAGAGGGAGTCTAAAGATAGAATTCTTTTAAAATATAGCATGTGGTGTGCCAGCCACACAGTCCTATGAATTTCATGTTTGTCCTATCTGTCCAAGTAAAACACACTGAGAGCATCTAAGCAAAACTCCTTGAATTCCTTGCCTAATGTTTGCAAGGAATCCAGCTGAAGGAATACTTGCTGAAATAATTAAGTTGAAGAAAAGAAAGTGTACACATTTAATGAGTAACAAAAAAGGCAAAGTACTTAAGTCCGGTCTTAAATGCCCCTTATTATTAACCATTCATGTGAAAAAATCCAAACTAGTTATTAACATTTTCAAACGTCATGTAATATCTGCACAAATGCTGGCAGTGCCATCAGAAATTACCACTGCAATGAAAAGAGTCATATGACTTTTCTAGAAAATCCTGAAAATTGTAAAGAAAAGATGCATTGAATAAATTATTTCCCAGTACATAATAGAAAGTTACTATTTTTTTGTAAATGCGCACCATTTCCCAGCTAATGAGCCTTTTTTTAAAGTAGGGCAGAAACAGTTCTATAGTCTCCAACACTCAACATTAAGGACAAAAATTATTTGACTTTAACTCCCAACAGAAGATGCAGGAAGTGTTAAACGTAAATGCAAACAACTGGGCTGGCTCCTGTTTCCACAGAGTGAAAGAAAAATTGCCATTGGCACTGTTTCAGGAAAGATTTATTTCTAAAAATAACAACCTAGTGTACAGTACCCCTCTAATGGCTCCACTAAACTGCTTGCCACTGTCCCCAACTCCTTAGTCAGGTCTTCCAGGATAAAGAAGTGGAAGGAAAGACGTCCAAACAATGTTTCAGACAACACGAGGTTAAAATCACATAGTTCCAGTTTGCTGCAGGAACTATTTTAGCTCTCAACACACAGACTTTGCCTTTTACTTCTCTTGCTAGGTCTAGCTAAGGACTGAGCTCCATAGCTGAATTTTGAGTATCCTTAAAGTTTGTGGATCACAAATTGTAACAGATGTCCCTGCTGTGCAGGGAGTTTTGTTTAAAGGTCCATCTGCCTGCGGACTGAAATCTGGGATTCTTTGTTTGCATCCTGCAAAACCATATCTTTCAGGCCACTCACCATAAAAACACAGAGATTTTTCTGAAGGGTATGAAAGATCAACACATTGCATACGTTTGTTCCTCTAAAAAGAGGAGCAGCTTGAGACTGTCTCAGGGTTTGGCAGGACGCATTCTTATTCGTGGTAACGTTCCCTCCACAGAATTGGCTGCCTGCTGCAAGAAGGAAATGGATATGTGCACCTACGGCTTTTTTCTTTAAACCCCACATAAGATTGAGTGCTCTTCATGTCTGGGGATGTGGCGAGGGAAAAAGTCACCTCAGCATGGCTAGATGGAGAATTTGGGCCAGGGAGTGGAACACAGGGTCCAGAATGTGGTCATTTAGGAGAGAAAGGCAAAGAGACTACAGCACTGTTATATTTAGAAAAAAGATATAAATGTTTCCAAAATCCAAGCAAAAGAAGATAGTAATGATGAAATGACATGAAATCAGAATGGAAGAGAAGTGAGAGAATATGAGGAAATGACAATCAGGACATGGGAAGAAAAAACAGCAGAAATGGTACAAGTGAAAAGAGAAAGAAAAAGTATTTACTATGCAATTAGATTTCATGCAAAGATGCACTCAATTCCTTCCTCTGTCCAGCTTACAATACCACTTTTCAGTAGAAATTCTCCACACTCCCCTCAGCACATGAAGGGGGAGGGCTGGATGGGGGAAGGGCTTCTTCATGCTCATCAGACTCCACTGCTCTTTTCCAGGTTCTCCCATTAGATCAGTACATTGTGGGTTATGGATGAGAAACTTGCAGGAGTGGATAAGATAGTTGCATTTGAGCAAGCCAACCCCAACCTAGGGGGTTTCTGAGCAGACATTTGCCATACTCCTGGGAAAAGAGGCTCCAGTTTCCTGTCCTCAGCTCACTTTCAGCCCAGCAGTTCCATGTTTCTTTACAGAAGTAGCATCTCACTTGTCTGCACATTCTCCAATCACAGTCAGGTTCCTGTGGGCCTATTTCCCTGCTGTTTATCCACTAAGGGATAATAAGAGACAACTATGAGGTTATCTCCTACTCATAGTTTTAATTATCTTTTTTTCAGTTCATCCCTTTGGTGGCCAACAGGCAGGCTCACAAGTTTGAGAAAAGACTGTACAGACTGCCAAGAAATTGTTCTAGTTTTCCAAACAGTCTCAAGTGTTATCTTTGCCTAGGTCAGACCTTCTTAAAAAAGTCTTTATTTGCCTTCCTTTGACTTCTCTACCAAGTCATGCATAACTTCTTTGCAGCCAGCTTCCTTCCTCCTGGACCAAGTCCTGCATATGCAGTTGTGTCCAACACAGGCATGCCACTCTGTTTCTCTCCCATGTCCAAGCTCAGAAATGACATATCTACAGATATGAAGCCTTGAACCAAGTGTGCTTAAACAGCAATTTGACAAAATTGACCAGAATTCACAGGTTATGAAATTGTTTGCTTACTTGAAACTGGTTGCAATTCTTGTATCTTCAACTTTTGCTATTTTAGAACAATGTGTTTTGCCTCTACTTAACAGTCCAAGGAAGTCAAAGAGTGCATCTTCCAGCTATTTCAGAAAACATTCAGCAACAGGAAATATATTTTTCCAGACACTTACAGTAAATCATTGCCATTGTTTTAGAATCTGGCATCCTGTTCACCAGTTTAGAAGTAATCTATTAGAGAACTCAGAAAACAAACACAGTTACACACCTGCAAAGCCGAGTAATACTATTTATCAGCACAGGATTTTTTTAAAGATACATTTATATATTCAAACCTAAGAATGAATAATTTTTGTATTTACATCTTCGTAGAGGCAGTAGGTACTGGTCATAATAACCACAATGTGTTTTCTCCTATAAAAATATTACAAGTTCAATATTTTATGCATAAAGCATTACTTTATTTTTATGGAATACCTTTATGTTTTGTCAGAAATCAGATGTTCATATTCTTTTATTACTAGCAGAATTAGAGAGATGCATCAATTCTTCAGCATGGCATTCCTAGTTTTTCATGTATCAGTGAAATGTTCTATACCTCCTTTTCAGGTTTATTCTGTCTTTTTGTCAGTTTTCTGCACTATCCTCTTGTTCACATTTGAAAGACCTAGAAGTTTTCTAAATTCTATTAAATTTACCCTTTTTTCATATTGGACAGTTCAATCTTTACACTTCACATTAGATTCCTGTGTATAGTGGTCACAGTTTGTTATAAGACTCCTTACATGCCCCATCAGTGGCAGACATTTATTTTTTTGCTTCAAGCATCTATTTAAACTATTTGCTATTAACTCCTGTTGTTTGACCTACAAGATCTTTCACTGTCTGTGACTGCACATCCTAAACTGACAGTCAAATTGGGCTTGGAGAACTTTTAATGGGTATTCTGTCCTACTGATAGCTAGAGGGAAGTTCATCCCTCCTTCCAAGGAAAGTCTCCTCAGGCAGTGCAACCTTTAATTGTTTCCTTAGTCATTCAGCGTGTTCAAGATCCAAAAGTTGTCATGCAGCTCCATTTCCCATTTACAGCCATGCTGAAATAGGGTGAGATTTTCAAGTCAGGATGTTTTTTTCCCCCCAAAATAGAATCGAATATGCACACAAAAGCAGACAAAGAGAATGCATGCTGAAGATGAAAAAAGAATTCGCTCCACTCCACTAAAAGAAACCAATAAATGCTTTTACAACAACAGTGAAAAGCTAACTGAGGTCTGAACTTGCTCTCACTAATGTCAGTAACAGTTTGATTCAATGGGAGCAAAGTAAATCCCATTAGAGCCTTTTACAAAAAAATCCTAATAAAAGCAGACACTACAAAGTAAAGGCCCCGTTCAGGCCTCGCTTACACCACAGCCATTGTAAAGCCAAACCATCATATCTGGGGTTGGCATTCAGAGCCAGAGCTTTTCAGTCCTCTTTACACTCGCCACGTCACAGAAAGCCAAAAGGAGATGCTTCTCCAAAGTGAGAACTGCGAGTCTCCCCTGGCTGTGGATTTAATACACTTTTGTTAGGTTTATGTAAGATCTGGCTGGGTCCCAGTTGTGCATTCCCTGACACTCACACTGCCTGATTTATGCTGCCTTATTTGGCTGGTAACAGGATCAAATTGGTGACTGGTTTTGAATGAAGGCAATTAGGGTGCTTGATTGGTTTTGTAATTTGGAGAACACTACTCCAGAGTATAAGTCAATTGTGTAGAACTACCCAGGTCTTTAATCACTGGTTTCCCTGTGCAAAGAGCTGATACTTGAAATCATCTGAAATTTATACCACCTATAATCAATTCCATTCTCCCCATTATCCCACTCTCCCCCCTTATTGCTTCCTCCCCTGTCCTGCACCTGGCAAAACCATCAGATTTTACTTGAAAAAAAATTATCTATAGTGTGGCCAATTACTTCAAAGGTATATCCATATTTTATTTATAGGGTCAATCAAGTATATGGGGGTAACTATCTTTACAGAGGATCTGACAGCTGTTGTGACATAGTGGCCCTACACTTCCTGTTAGAAATCTGTTGGGAAGAACTTGTTTATATTTGAGTTAGGATAAACAAGAGACTTCTCTCTGCAAATCTTAGAAAGTAACATCATCAACCAAGACAACAATTTTACATACGTCTCTTGGGTTCCCCTGAAAGACTGGAAATTCTCTATGCAAACAGTTTTCTTTCTGAATGGATAATAAAATAAGATCTGCAGGTTTAACACACAAAAGTCAAGCCAAGCACAGGACAGGAAATCATATATAATTTGCCGATGTATAGTAACCATATACCTTTATGAAATACAGATTCTTATTTAAATATACAGTCTTCACATATTCCAAAGCTGAGAAATAAAATTGCACTCAAGAGTTTCCTCAAGCAATTTTTTATTCTCAATGGCGGGCAGGAATTGAAGTGTACATTTACAGGATAAACAAGTAAAGAAAAGAAAAATTCTGAAAAGTTACATGATATTCTAGGCAATATCTTCTGTTCCCGCACCACAATCTGCACTTCTGACATTTATTCAGAACAAGGCTGTGTTCTGTACAGTGACTTTCAGACCACTAAGTTCCAAACCTTTGGGCCAATGCTCTGCTCAAAGTCTCTGCCATTGATCCCTGACCACCACAGAATTATTCCAAACATTTTCCTGAAATGTCAGTTCATTTGAGACAATGCTGTAAGCAGATGTGAAGCACTGAATTTCACTTCTCAGCAGGACTGCATAACAAATAATATGTGCTTCATTGAAGGGTGCCACAAACCCCCTGGTCAGCTCAGATGTGAGGCAACTTCAAGGCTTTCCATAATGTGCCCCAGTTTTATACTCCTCATTGAAAGTCCTCACTATAGCTGAACTCTGAAGCCCCATGCAAACTGACCACCATTGACAAATCACAGTCTGGAGAGCCAAAAGTTTTATTAGTAGGTAATTAAGTAATTAATTAAGTTTTATTAGTATTTAATAACACATAGGGTTATGCATCTTTGTACAAATTCCCTGCATGCTCCCTTAATTTATTGTGGTCCTGAAAGTGCTCAGATTTTAATAAAATCTGCCAAATAGAAGCAAACTCTGGTCCCACTCTCAAGTAAATAGCAAATCTTACTGATTATGAGGCAATAATGAAACCATGTCAAAAGGTTTGTATAGCACGGAGTAGATGATGTTAGTTATCTGCATTTAATATTAGTCAGAGTAAGCAAGTTCTATTGCAATTGAAATTATTCTATTCCTTGAAATAAAATATAGAGGAAAGAAGAAAAGCTTCAGATTACTGTTTTGTTTCAGCACTTACAAGCAACAAGGAATGACTGAAAATTCATTATCATCCCTTGTTACTGTAAGCAGCTATGCTGTTGCTGTGCAATTTAAATACCCATTCATCTCATTCCACCTCACCAGAACATTACTCATGGTATGTTCAAGAAGAGTGATAAATTTGAACTTGACTGACTCTAATATAGCTGCTCACCTAATAACATTCACATGCAACACTACACACAGAAGCATTTATTTAGACAAAAATTGGTTTTACTACTGCAACCATTGTAAAATTACTAGCATATATTTGTAATAGCCCCTAGGAGCATTCTGGGTAAATTCCCACAAACTGGACAGATGCATTGATGGAGTTTCTCTGCCTAGGTGACCACGTTCACTGGAGAAAAAGTGAGGAACCACATCTCTGCCAGCTCCCCAGACCACCATTCATGCCTGCATGACGTTGCTGGTAGTGCCTGCAGTCAGCATTTCAGATTAATTTGTATCTTTAAAAAAAACTCCCCAAACTGATTTGAACACTTTGTTGTGCTCATCATATTGACCTGAAAAAAAGTGCCTACAGTCCCAGCCTGGGCTTCCTGGGGCCAGCAGGTGACACTTCTTCCAAGGACAAAGGCACAAATGGGTAAAAGTCACTTGTTGCAGTGTATCAGCCCTCTATGAGAAACTATGAATTATTTCTCCTCTTGAGTTCATGATGCAAACCTGAAGGGACACACAGCATATTTGTGACTGAAGATGCATGTCTACAACAACTGTGCTACCTTCTTATAGATAAGAGAGTAAACTCAGATTCTCAGCTAGAAAAAGGAAGTGAAAACAAATACAACAAATACTGTCACAGGGTCAGAAATTCACGTCTTCAGCAACCCACATCATGGTCCAGCAGTGAAGCAAAGGAAAGCACAGAACCTTCCAGTGGCTCCCACCTTCTGCAATGTGTTTCAGGTGGTTTTAGAAATAAGGGAAGAACCAGGAGCTCTGGATACAGACAAATTGGTGACAGACTACAGGCCAGGCCAGTGGCCTTACCAAGAGAATGGAAGCAAGGCAGAACAGGATTATTTCCAAAACTGTCTCCAGACACAAGGAAATGAAGGAACAGCTCAGATTTGAAGGCCTCAATGATACCAGTCAGAAGCACAACCCAGGGCAAACCAAAGAGCATTGAGCAACAGCCAGCAGGAAGGGGAAATTCCTCCTCATGATTTCTGGCACATTCCGGCAGTGTATCTGAAAGGGATGATGGCAGAAAAGCTTCACATCCCTCCTTCAGCAGCAGGGAGGCTGGCTCCAAATCAATCAGGAGATTAAGGGATCCCATCCTTTGGGGAGTACAAAGGAGGGAATAATATGCCAGAAGCCTCTTGTGCCAAAATCCTTTCTTACAAGCCTCTGTTTGGGGGTAATAGCAATTCAAATATTATGAATACAAAAGAATGCTGGAGAAGAGAACAGGAGGAGAAGAGAGGGTGCAAGTCCTCCTCCTAAAGCACTGGCCTCCCCTGAGACCACAGGCTGAGCTGCAGAGCTCCAGGCTACTAAGTTAAAATGTCTGAATAACATCTGGGTATAAGTGTAATTATAGGAATGGTTCTTTTAAAGCACATGACTTTGTAACTTACAAAAGGGTAGGTGTTTCATCCTAGCACAGCCCACTTCTCATTGAAAAATCAGACCCCCAAGAGCTGGGAGATTTAAAAAAGAGCAATGCAGCACACTTGAGGTTGACTTTCGACCTCCCCTCTACCCCCCAGAAAAAGGTGTAGAAGAAGTAAGACGTAAGTTTTTCAGCCTGCAGTTATGCTTACAAATTCTCTCCATGCCCCCTACTGCTCAAACTGAGTTTTACCTTAGGGCAAAAGAGCCATCATCCCACTTCTTAAAAATACAAAGAATTTTCTTGACTGTGCTGTTCCCTGCAATCCCTAAGAGCCATATTTTTCTTCACAGAGCAGTGGGAAGCAGGGGAAGGAGGAGAAATACTGCTGCCAATTGATTCTAATAAGAGAACTTCAGATGTTTTAAAAAAAAAAAAAGTAGAAAAACCAGCGATTAAAAGCAGTATAGCTGGGCAAGGCACCAGATTTTTAGTTATTTTGCCTAAATTCTAGCTTTCAGACACCAGGATTCTGCCTGAACATATAACAGCAATGGTGGGTTCATGTCTTCAACTCTGACACCAACTCTGACACTAGACATATTTCCCACTTCATCCCCAAAATGCCTCCTAACAAACAAGCTTTGCAGTGCTGCAAGGTTGTGCCTGTGCTGTGCACAATGCTTCACAGGCAATGCCTAAACATTTCTTCTTGAAATGGGAGCATGAGGACTCCCCTGAGAGACGCTGGAGAAAGCTGACTTGCAAATGTTTAAGAACCTCGTCAATGAACAACTGACTGATTCTGATTGATTTAATGAAAGTGCTCTGTACTGCTGAGAGGGCATTTACAAAAGCAGAGCTTAATCTAGTGAGACTGTGTTCCCACCGGAGCCAATGAACAGACACAGGCTTGCCCTGGGCAATGTACAGAAGGAAGTCATGCTAAAGACTGTCTTTGTGAAACGTCCATTTGCTGACATGGACCAACCATTTCATGTATCATGTATCCTTTTGGGAAGCATTTATATGATAACCTCAAAAGCAATTAACATAGAATTGTTTCAACTAATTAGAATAATGAATACACTAAAGAAGTTAACTGTAAAAGATTCTGATTTGTCCACCAGCTAATTGTGGAGCAAAGAACAAACATGGAGGAAGTACCAGAAAACATTGTTAAAGGTGAGTTTTTTGAGCAGAAAATACCTGTAAGTCTCACAACGCAAATAGATTAATGGAATTTGCAGGAGTTGCAAAAGAAAAAAAAAAAAGTCTGAAGACTGAGCTTGGAAACCCAGGAAAAGAAATTATCAAGAGCAGTCACAAGTAGGACTAGATTTGTTCTGGATGTATCTTGCATCACATAAGATGTGTTATTGTACACAAAAGCATGTAAATATTAAGCTCATGTTAAAAAAAAAAAAAATAGTAATCATAGGGGCTCCTACTACAATAAACCCCCTTGGTTTAGATTTTTTTTTATGTTCTATAGATTACTGAAACAGTTGCAATTCAAAATGAACATATCAAAATGCTGTTAGTAACCTGCAAAGGGCACACGCCCCGTACCAGGCAGTTTTAGCAAAGTCTTCTGAAGGCCACCAGAATATTGAACAACTCACACACCCCATTAGTGCTTGAAATAGGAAAAATTGCCTAATTTCTTTTGGAAAACCATACAAATGTACTTCAGAGAAAGAAAAAAAAATTCAAAAGTCAATCACACAGGCTAATATTATTCTAGAAAATCAAATATTGGCAGAAGCCTTGCAAACTGACTCCATTCTTACCACTACCACCAGATCACTTGGGCTAACCTGGCTACATTCCTCAGGCACACAAAATTACAAATATTTGTTGAGTACTACACATTCACCACTTTTTAAATTATTAATATAATCTTTATTTTATATTATATATAGATAAAATGTCCCATAAGTATTCCACTGGTTTTTTATTATTATTATTTTTAACATAGGAAAAATTCAATTTCTGTCAAGGAAGTCCATGATTTTCACTATGCCTTCCTCTATTGAAACAGCTCTTGATTAGAGAGCCTACACCAAAAAAAATCATTGTGAAGCAAGCATATGTCTGGTCACTTCAACTGTTCATTCTATAAATTTGACCTTCTTCACTAAGTACCTTTGACTCTTATGTGTTTCAGAGCATCCCTATACAGGCTTATATAAAGATAAACCCTTTCATATTAACCTTTCTTTCTTCTAATCAAACGCAGCCTTCATTTGGCACCTTAAAAAGCTCCAGAGTCCCTTGTACCTGATTTTCAGGTAAATGTGACCAGTGGGAGTTCTTGTCCATAAACAGCCAGATTTTCCATGCTGCATTTCCTATCCAATAGCCTAAACAATGTAACTAGACTATCCCTGCTGCTTAAGCTTTTATATTAAGACAGTCTGAATAAAAAGTGTAAGGGCTTTCTCTGTAGGACTCCTCTCCAGCATATAATCACAGGTCTTCTTACCTGCATGATCCAAAGAAAAATTCTTGCACAGCCATAACTAGAACAGATCTTTTTTGCTTGCTCAAGTCCCAAGACCAAAAAAGACCCATAACAAGAAACTAGTCACCAAGGCAGCACGAAGAAGCATGTACTTTGAATATTCATGACAGCTGTCTGGTGTCCCAGCTATCTCTGCTGAAAGGGGCTTTCCCTGAATCATGATTTACCAGGGTAGCCAAAACCTCTGGCCTCAGTATCCTTCTGCCAACTCTGCTCTGGCTGCACTATTTGGATGTTGCCACTTCCAGGCTTCAACAGATGCCATCAGGTTTGTCAGAAACAACCTGCCATGGAGAGCAAAGCTCTATGATTCAGGAAGAAATGAGTAATGGAAATATTTAATGGAGTAAAACATATTTAATGGGATAAAGCAATCTAATGGAGTAAACTTGTATTTCGATGTCTATCTCTTTCTCGTATAGATGCCTGCAAGGGCTTGCTACAAGCTAAACATTGCTTGAAATTCAAATCTGAAAATTCTCTGAAGGAAACTTTATGGGAGCAAGATGGGTGCCTCTTTTGACTCTGAAGAGAAATATTTCAGAGAGCTCATCCACTTCATTCAATTCAGCTCAACAGTGGAGATGCTCAATAAAGTGCTAATTAGTAACTCATTAGACTATGCTTGGGTTACAGAGCCAACATTACATAGCTCAATTCTGGCTATTAGCTCTACGTTTCATTAGATCCCAAGCAGTCATTGGAAGGAAACACTTGAGGGACGCTCCCTGCCGTGGGGTCACGTCTGGGTATGGAAGACATCTGTGCACAGAGAGCTCACCTCAAACCCACAGACACCGCCAAAGGGAACGGAGACCTCTGCAGCCAGCACGACAGCCAAAAACCAGACTCACTGATCAGCACTGAACTGAAACCTGTGTCAGCTAAGGGATTCATGTTGAACTATCACAGTACATAAACTGGCAGAAAACTTCACTGATTTCCAGAACTACCAGATCAACACCTACGCTAACCATCTGGGCAAAATACATTTGGATCAGAGGGACAATGAGGAAAAGGTAATTGTTTTAAGAAGTACTATCAATATGCAAGAGGACAGGCAAAACTAAGCACTCATTAACAGCAGGAGATGCCTCAGAGCACACTTTTTTCTTGGCAAACATCAAATGCAGAATTCTTTGTTTCTTCCCTTTCCTTTATTCTGAATGTAATACAAATAAAAATGAATATTTATTAGCCAAATTCCTTGAAGGCCTTTCCTCCTTCAGACCTCTTACATACACTTAATTTTTTTATTCCTTGTCCAGCTGAAGTGATGCCATCAGTAATCAAATAAAGAACACACAATGAGTACAAACAAGAGAATTTTAAAAATAAAAAAGTCAAAGAAAATAATCAGTTGGAAGAAACAGCAAGAGGCACAGAACGAAAATAAGTTTGTACTACAGGAATGGGCAACGTGAAAAAATGTTTTCACTTCTGATTTAGCTAGTTCCTCACCTTTCTTGTTATTTCCTTGAGTCAAGCATTTTCACTAGATAATCCAGTTCACCTTGAAGTGTTTTTCAGGGCAGCAGACCTCAAAAGCTTCTTGCACTGCAGAAAATTGAGCTAAAATGGACTTATATTACTAGCATTACTAGTCCAGTTTCATTTATAACTTTTCATTTACTGTTTCATTTATTTACACCCAGCCAAATTCCAAGGTCATATTTTAGAGATCATCACATAAGAGTAGAGAGAGGAATAAGGCTCAGTGACTTTTCCTGATCTTGCACTGACTCATCCTGTGATTTCTAGACAGCGAGCGGCTGGAGCCCTGTGTGATAATGCGTAAGGATGGCATTGTGCAGAGAGAAAACAAGTTGGGTTTAAAGCCTATTGATATCATTAAGGATTTTACTAGGGATTATGTTACTGCAGCAAAAATTGCTCAGTTGTCTTTCCCTTATCAGTTCCCCTATCCTATGAACTCTAGCTGTGCAAGGAGCATCTGTAATCCTAAAGGGAAGGAATAAACACAGACTGCATTGGCTCTGATCCCTCCTAAATTCAGATTTAGTGACCTTGCTAATGTTGTTGGGTCAGTCCCACTTCCTTCAAGGCCTGAGAAGCAAGAAAAGGAGAAATGGCCAAGGCTTGTTTTAGGCAAATGCAATCTGACTTTGAAAAAGCATCACTATTTTGATAGATAATGTACACCATTAACTACATCAGAAACATCTCATGGGACAAATTTTCATAAAAAACTATATGCAAACCAGCTGAACAAAATTTCTGAAAATGGATTTTTGCAGGGGCATGCTAACAAAGAAGGAAAAATATTTTCCTTATTAAAGTATTTATAATAAAATTATTTTTTTCAATAATTCTAATAAAAGTAAAAATGTTATCATGAGAGTCCTTGAAGCAAAAAACACAAAAAAATCTGCAGATGAGGGGAGAAAAAAACACATGTTGCAACTTATAAATCACAAACTATTGTAACATTTTGCAATATGGTATTTTTACATTAATTTGCATTAAATAATTTGAATGAAGATGTAGACACTGATTATGCGGATTTATAATTTCTGTCACAAAAAGTGTATAGTAATTAGCAGTCTTGGTAAAAAACCTTGGTCACAGATGCCAAATTCAAAAAGTTGCTCCCAAACACCTCCTCCTGCCAGATATAGCAACTGTCCTTTAAGAGCAGTGGCTTGCAGTTCACCTTGTATGATGAACACGATGAGATTAACACTAGAGATATCAATACTCAACAACATGACCCACATTACCTGCCAATTAGAGCAATTCATTATTAGAGCTGGACTGGGCTAGAAATAGAGAAATAAATACTCTAATTTATCTGACAAAGGTCCTTGCAACTCATGAGTGCAATATATTCTTACAAGTTTGACTTAAAAAGATTTAAAAGTACTTGGATGCTCCTTGTGTGAAGAGAGCCCCATTCAATAGTAGAGGGATTTGGGGTTTGTTGTTTGTGTTTTTTTAAACTAGTTACTAGACATAAGTGATGGGACCTTGTTATTGCTAGTTCATTTATGTGCACAACATACACCATCCTTTCAGGGAATTTAATGAACCATACAGAAGGAGGAAAAGAAAATATCAAAGGAGTTAGTGACCCTTGCCCTGAAAGTAAATTGTAAAACCTTCCAAGTATTTTTGCTGAAGCATCTTTCTATATTTGCAACGTATCTATGCTAGGAGTCGAGCTGCTATCTCAAAAAAAAAATTTGATGTACAACTTGGGAAAGCTGATTGAGGTGTCAAATGTCCACAGGTTTAGAGAACAATTCAATCAATACAAGAGGTATAGGGCATGCAGTTTGTATTGCTGTAACTTGTCTCCTTTGAAGCTTTGTTGTTTATTTACAGCAGATTGGAGAGCTCCTCTGCATTTGAACCAACAACCAACCCACTGAAGTTCCCACGTTAAGGTCAGATGCCACTTGCAGAAGAACTTCAGAGGGTTCCATCATCCTTCTCCTTTTGCAGGAAATAGCTTCAACATGCTTTAAGCAAAAAGAAGACTGCTCATCATTCCAACCCAGAGCTCTGGATCCAACATAACAGGATTTAGAAGTCTGGATCCAGATTTTGCCACTCCTTCTTGGATATGTCATTCTTCATTGCAAGCAGGAATAGATTGGGCAACGATAACACAAACTATTTATTTAATTTTAGTTTTCAAGTATTTAAGCCCCATTGTTGAATCAAAAAGGCAGCTGTTTTTCTTAGGACAATCTCTGTAATACCCCAGTAGCCAGCTTGTGCAAATAACATATTTCCAGTGACTTAGATAAATAGTTTTAAGTGAAAATAGATCATATCACTTTGCACAGCAGTTTTGATTTATTCAAGCTGAGAATTTGAATGTAAAGAGTAATTTGGAGGTTAGGTTATTTCCTTTTTTTCATCTCTACTTATTTGCCTGCCATTATTTGTGGAACAGCCTACTAACATTAGAAATTAAGTTGAAAACACAGCCCATTAGAGTTTCCTTTAATAAAATTGTCTACACTTACCGAAAATTTTGGGGAGATGTAAACGTTTCACTTTTAGTAATCATTTTATAAAATGAAAACCCTTCTTCAGCATTGTACTTTGCCAGGAGACCAAAAATAGCAATAGAATGAAAAACTTTAATGAAAGGCAGAAAAATACCCTGACTTTATAATTAGTCAAATCTAAATCTCATAAAGCAATGACAGGACTCTTCAGGTAACAAAAACATTGCTTTAATTTATATTACCATACTGTAAAATGCAGAGACATGCTGAAGAACCCAACAAATTTGACTCTAATTTTCACTCTGACTGATACAACAATTTGATAAATGGAGCTGTTTCCCTCGCAGGAAAATCAGAAACTTTGTAACTAGAGGAAGGGTGTAGAAGTGGAGGCAGGACGCAGTTGCTCTCCTCATACTTCAGTAGTCAGGATCATCCACATTTAATGAAAAAAAAATGAAAAAAAGTAACACAAACTCCAACCCAAACCCTATTTTTCTAGTCAAACCCTGACATTTTATGTGAAATTGTTTCCCTTTTTATGTCATTAAAAACAAGGTAATGCTGAGAAGTGTCTGTTTTTGGGGAAGAAATAAAGAATTTGGTATTAGCAACACTTCATTCTTCACAAGGGCTCAGATTATGAGAGTTATTAGAGTAAGAAATGCATAAAAAGTGAGAAACGAGATTGCAAATTTACAGTTTTTTAACAAGCTCCATGAAAAAAGCAGGTGTGGCTATTTCATGCCAAACTGGGATTCTGCCACTAGCAAATAGCACCTTGGGACCATCCTTGCCAAGCCTGGCGGCACATGGGCCCCAGGGTGGACTGGGCTAGAAATAGAGATGGCCTCCAGAGTGACAGGACTTCACAAACGTCACTCATTTAAGAATACACACACACAAGGGGCCCAGTTATGCTCTGCTGCAACTGCATCTGAAATAGTGCTTGGCTCTCTGGGCACCTTGCCTCACCATAACCACACACAGGAAATTGAGATGCTACAGGAGGGGGTAACAAAAGTGATCAGAGGTGTGACATGGCTTCCACTTTGGGAAAGAGACAAAATCTGGAGAACAGGGCAATAAAAGTATATGAAAGAAATCATGAGCAATGTGGACAAGTGGCGAGGAATACAAGGATGGGTTGCCCAGAGCAGCCACTTGTCAGACTCAAAGCCAGCAGAAGAAAGAGCTTTCTCAGGAAAAGCCAAGCTAACTGTGCAGTTCACACCACCCAACACTTTGGTAGCCAGAAGTATGAACAGCTGCAAAATAAATCACTGAGGGAGGATCCAGTGATCACTGCAAAGGTAAAGAGCCTGGATGTAATCTTGATCTCAGAGCCACTAAGTTGTTTATTACCAGGAATTGGGCAAGTAAGCAGAACAGCAGGACTGCTCTAGACTGGTGCTTTTCATATTCAACAGGCATTCAAGTTTATACATTCAACAGCACTGCTTTTTAAAGGAAATTTTCACCAAAAACTCTACCTAGTTCTTTCCCAGGAAAAGTTCATCAAAAAAGGTTATGTTCCCATAAACACTTTGATTTTGACAAAACTGGCTGTTTTCACCCAGGGGAAAAAAAAAGGAACGTTCACAACCAGTTCTTACATTCCATGTAACTGAACCCAGTGACAGTTTTCTCCTGAGCTACTTCAAACCTGGAAACATTCCAGTCAAACCAAAGAAGATACTGCAGAGCTCATAAAAGAAGCTGCCCACTGAGTCACTGTGCACTGTTCATAGGAGCTATGTATAAGGTGAGCACTCAATTATGCCTCCTGCTGACCAAAATACATGGCATCTTGGGTTGGTAATTTTAAATAATGAGATGAACGTGTAGCTTGTATTGAAATAGATTTTTGGAAGAAATTTAATCTAAATTACTTTAAAAACAAAGGCCATCCTCTTTCCCTGCCTTAGTTTTCCCCACTGACACAGTGGCAAAACAAACACAAGAGAAAGAAAAGATACTGTGTGAGAACTGTCATTGTTTTACACAGAGTAGCTTAAGCACTATTTTTCAGTCCTGTTGTCAGCCACAATAGCAGTTGACCTGCTTTATTAGAATGTGAGGGAACTTGCCAATTTAAGGCAGAAGTTTCAAGAAATAATTATTTCATATATATATATATACATATATAATGTCTTTAAACAGCAGGTGATAGTCCAGTAAACAGATCTATGTATGTTTAAATCTCTAGGCATAAAATTGAATATATATTTGCTTGAGCTACTAAGGAGTAACAATAAATAAATTCATAACAGCTGTGATAAAAAGAAAGTAAAGTTTTGGAAAAAAAATCTTTATGAACAGAAAAGAAAACAGCAAAAAGTCTCCTTTAAAAATTACAGGTGCCACAGGGTTAAAAAGCCTTCCTGTCTCCACTTGGAACAATTCTAAAATCAGAAAAGAAGGAATGAAGGAGGTAGAATAAGGAAAGTTCATCTGAGAGCACAAATCAAGCAATCATTCCTTTGGAGCACAGTTATTTTTGAAGTTACCATATAGTTTTTCTTAATATTAAAGGATTCTTAAGATCAACATCTGAGATTGTGAAAGCTTTTAGATCTTATTTTTAAAAGTGATTCATCACATCAATGAGCCGAAATACAAATCTGTGTCTAGGATCAAAGAAGACACATCACAACCCAAATACAATTTAAACTTACAGTTTGTCAGTGTACCACCTCCAAGATATGAGCACAATTTTTCCAAAACTATTAGGAGTTCCTCAGTGTGCACCATGGTGAGATCAGCAAGAATGTGTCAAAGTTAAGAGAATATGCTCAACGGCATACCAAGTCCTCTTCATATTTTTTCTTTCTTTGTACATAATTCTCCTATTTTAATGCACTAAAAAGAAGACCAGAAAATAAAATTGACAGCAAAATAGCTTACCTTGATCTTGAAAATATCCCTGCTTTTATACAAGAGAAATGCCATAAAAATTAGACAAACTGCAGGAAGAGAAATATCCCATATTTTTCAGAGAAAAATGCTAATTTCCATTCCCAGTTGTGCTGAAGCAGGGCCAGCCATTGACTCCATATGTTTCAGCAATTGGAGTCATATTAACATTCTTACAGTTCTTTTGCTTTCACATTCTTTGTCTTGGTTGCGTTATGCAAACCTGGGAAATCCAACATTTCTTAACACCTTCCCCTCCAAATAAAGACCAATTCAGTTTCTGACTACAGTGGTTTCTCTATCCCAATCCCAGCAATAGTGATTTCTCCAGACAGTGCAAGGAGGTAGAATGAAACCCATACCCAGCTTCCAAAATATATTCATTTTTTTAGGAAACTATGGTTGAGTGCATAGCAGCATGCAAAGATTACTTTTAAAGGAAGAGAATCCTGGCTTCTTGTTATAGCAAAATGTCAATAGATTCTACTTATATTTTGCCTTGGAAAAAGAAAAAGGCAAGCAGAAGTTTTCATCCTGAGCCAGTGACAAATGAGCAGTAAAATGCTTGTTGGGCTGAGACAAGGCAGACTAACGTAATAACTGTAATTTTCATCAGCTCTGGAATACGAGTGGTAGGATGGAAAACCCACATTCCAATGCGTAACACTGGCAAATTTATTTTTCCAAGACAACCTTTTTTCCTAATGCTGCTGACCACAAAGTCATCCAAGTGCACGGTTGTCTTCAGAGGAAGGCAGACCTGCCTAAGATGAGTAAAACTACCACAGCAGGAATTTTACATAAAGGGTTCACCAAAATTTATGCTTCATCATAAAAAGTACAGGAGGATACTAACTGGGAGTGAATGCAATAGTTCTCTTTCAAACAATATTGCTAAAAGTCAGTGAGTCAAATCACAAATCTTTTGCTACAATAAAACTCCTACTGAAGTTAGGGCTGGGGGCAGGGAGGCAAGTAAGAGCAGAGCATTGAAGAGAAGAAATAATGCTTTCTTGGATTTTACTGCATAGCTGCTTATAGAGTGGTAGATCATATCCCCACTCCTAAGTAAAAGATGAAACACCATCATAAAGGAGGCTGGCATGAAACAAGTGCCTGTGGTCTTGCTGGTATGGGGTTTTTCAATTTTAAAATCTGACAAAACCCAAATCTGATTCAGATTCCTATTAATTTAAAGCAAAAATTCTTGTGTGACTTCCAATGTGCAATTTCTCAAACCAAAGCTTTGAAGTGCCACCTAACCAGCAATAAAGGGGGTGTCTATGCTACAGAAACACAGAGGAATCCAGAAAATTCCTTTCAAGGACAGTGGAATTTTTAGGACTGTGCTCCATTTAGAAATACCAAGCATTTTCAAAGCAGTAAAGAGAAGAAAAGAAAATAAAAAAAACCTCCTCAAACTGAAAGCAGAAACGTTCTCCTAGCCAAACCACAGATTATGGATAGTCTTTCTGACATGCATTTTATGGTATTTACAGAACTTAACTAATGAATCTTGGAAGACACTGGTGACTGAGATCTTGCTGCAGCAAAGCCTTTAAAGCATCTACTCAAATAGAAGTCAAGTGGAGGGAGTGAGTTTTGAGCATGCATCAAAGATTACTATTATTATAAAGTCATGAGGATATGTCAAAGGAACAAAGTAAAACAAAAGACACTAAAACTAATCAGATGATATTTATGAAACACACACTTTCAGGACTAAAGTAATTTCTTTATTAAAAAACCCAGGGAATAGTCAAAAAAGAGGAAGAAAATCACACTAAAATTGTGAAGGAAAATAACTGACAACTAAATGCAGCTGTATCACTGAGGAAGAAAACATAACAATTACTCTTACATTCAATAGATCTTCTTCCCCCCCGCCTCCAAAATGGGCTGACAGAAACTCTGCAGATGTAAATTATAGTGCCACATTTGTCAAATGCCATTGTGAAATCTTAAAAACTATTCAAGTTCTGTTGGTTGTTGTGGGAACCCAGAGCTTGTCCTTGACTGCTCTGGGGGCTCAGAGACCTGGGCAGGGGGCCCAGAGGGCTCTGAAGCCCTGGCACCAAGCCCAAAACACCTGTGGGTTGGATTTTAGTCCCTGGGAAAGATTGCCAGCTTTAAAAGAAAAAATACAAGTCTCACAACTTTAAATAGATTAATAATAAGATTGTCACAGGGTAGAAAAGTAGATTTTGGGTTTAGTACATGGGGGTGGGTGAAGCCAAGATGGAGGAACCGCATGGCTTTTGGGCTTCTTCCTTCTTCTTCATCCCCTCCATGATTCTGCTGTGATGGTGGCACTTGGTGATTGGTTTAGGTAGAATGCACATTGTCTAACATAGGTGATAGGTATTGGAAAATAATTGTAAATAAAGTATACGTAGTTCTTAGTATAAAAGATAACCACTGCCCTTTGGGTGGGGATTTTGCCTCAGACTGTCGTGCTGTGAAGACCTCGGCAGGGACAGAGAGAACAGTGTTCTAGATAAGTTACAATAAACAATTATAAGAAACCCGAAGACCGAAGATTGCACGTTTTTCTTCACCTTGGGCAGGGAAAAGGACTTTTAACACCTTGGGGACATCTCTGTGAAAGCAGAGAGACCCCCACAGGTTGTGAGCAGTGCCATTGCAGACTCTTCCCAACAAAACACCTTTGGGTTAAAATCAAAATCAAGATTATGCAGAAGCATTAAGCAATGTTGCCAAAATGACTGACTACCATTGAGGAAAAACATATCATCCTCTACAAACTGTACAATAAGTATTTCTTATTGTCAGGTTATTGTACTGAATCAGGAAAGAAATCTCCACTACCTTTAATTTCTAAAATCTCAAATTCTATCATTTGCAACAGAGATTTGAGACTTGTATGTAAATCCTTTTTCATGTAGAGTTTCTATCTATTTGAAACTTTAAAAAGAATATTTAGTACTAAATATGCTTTAAGAAAATCAATAATGTGAGTAGGAAAGGAAAAACTTACCTTCAACTAAGACAATCTGTAGTTTTAGAACATGGGATGAACACGAGCCCTATTTTGCCCAAATATTCTCATCCTCAGCGGGGAAACAAGAGTGGAGAAAGTTTGAACAATTTGTTATGGAGCTGTGTGACCTTGAGTTAGAACAGAATATAATCTTCAATCCCCTGAGGCCCTCAATCTATGACTACGGTGCTTCCCAGTGGTTTTCTCTTCAACTTATACATTTGGCATGAAGACAAATGCAGAATCCACACTACCCTTGGCCACCTTAACACAGGATGCAGTGGCATTATCATTTGTCTCTGAGGTCTTTGAAGACTTCTGTTCAACCTCCTCATCTCTCACTTTCAGTGAGAAGTTAATGGAGGTCCTGCTCTACACAATTATCTTCTCACCAGATCCCTCAAAGACTTTGGAGACTATGGAAAAGAACAGTGTCACATGGAACTATTTTAACCAAATATTTCTGTAGCACTGAAGAAAGGAATCTGTTTTCTTCCTTTTTTTTACTTGTTTGCCTGCAGGAAGGCTGCTGAGGACCCTTGAATGGTCCCAAGACAGTAAGGAAGGCCCCAAAGTATAAAGAAGCAGAAAGCAGCAACATCTCCCATAGTGGCAGAAGCATCAGCAGCAGGAAAGCAAGAATGGAAGCTGGATTAACAGGGTTTAGCAGAAAGTTTCAGCAGCAGTCCACAACTGGCTCCTAAAAGGAGTTTGAAGCAAGGTAGGGGTAAACTTCTTCTACCTGGCTACTAGTGACAAGGACAAGAGGACACAGTCTCTTCAGGTTCAGGGGAGGTTCAGGTTGGGCATCAGGAAGATTTCTTCATGAAAAGGTTGTCAAGCGTTGTAACAGGCTGCCAAGGGGGTGGCAGAGCCACCATCTCTAGAGGTGTCCAAAAAATGACTGGACACATAGTGCCATGGTCTATTTGACAAGGTGGGCATCAGCCAAATGTTGGACTTCATCATTTTGGAGGCCTTTTCTGACCTAAGTGATTCTGTGATTTTCCCAGGGATGTATCCCCCTGTATTCCCAACAGGGTGTATCCATTTTTCTCCTGTGTCCAGTAAATAGTTACAAGCTGAAGGACAAGGACAAGTGACCATTGTGCACAGGGATTCCCACACCAACCGTAAAAAGGTGGCAAGTAGGTTTTTCCACTTGATCACACCCACAGACATTACTTGGCAAAATAGATAATGAAGTAAAGTAACTGGGTGACAGTAAATAACTGCTAAGGTGAACTCAGAGTCCTTCTGTTTTGCAAACAGGACTGTGTGCCATTAATTATGGGCAAGGAGAAACAAGAGTACCTCCAAGGCAGATACCTGGATAAGCAGAACACGACAGCACTACAACACTTCTCACTGGCAAAAGGATGATGCACAAGAGTGAGATACAAAATGCTCAGACATAATACTGCCTCAAATACTCAGCTCAATAAATTTGCCTCTCTAACACGAACACTTGATCAAATGCAAACGTCCTGAGAAACAGAAGGCTTTACTACTGTCAGCACAGATGTAAAAAATGTTGATAAATTTCTATATGAAACAAGCAAAGGAACAATAAGCCCCCTTCTCTGCACTTGTAAGAGGCCAACTGTCCTGATTATGAAGGACAATAACATGAGGTGTAGCTTTTGCAGGCTTTTAAATTTAATTTCCTATCACTCTTGTTGATAGCAGTATTCCTTTTGTTTATGTTTCAAAACTAACAAATAATCACACTGTTTCAGAAATCTGCAAGAAAGGGACTCCCACCCGGGGGTGGGAGACAGCTGTGTTTACAACAATGTCATTAGGACTTTTCTGTCAGTAACTAATAGATCTCTTCAAGACTCAGTGGTCTGGCAGTCTGGACATGCTACAGCGAAAACTGAGACATGAAAGGCCAAGCCCAGAGACCTCATTAATCTGTGTGGGCACCATAGAGACCTGCCTGAATAGAGCCACACCGTATTTCCACGGTACAGCTCCAAGGAAATGTCTCTTTTAGAAGAAAAATTATCACAGCAGGGGATAAGAGTGACAGTAGGAGACTCCCTTCTGTGTGAGCAACAGCTTTGAGAGTGAGTCCAGCTTTTTGCTGTTGGATGAACCTGTTGGATTTCTCTGATGGGCAACATAGAGAATGGAGAGATTCCCCCTGCCACAAGTCCCTTCTGTATAGCTCATCCCAAGCAGGTAATTTGGCCAGAGTTACCATGAAGAAGTCAATTCAGAAAGCAAATGCTGCATTTTGGTCAGCACACATAAATATTCATGATCTCTGACAGACAACTGTCTCCTAATGCCAGTGTAAGAGGGGTATGCAATGTTGTTGTCAAGCTGATACAACATGCAGCTTCAATTTCCAAACTGAGGATGTTGACTAAGTGGTCAATTTCATACACTCCCACAGCCAAACTATTCATTCAGAACACCTTATTTTTATACATATTTGCATTCAAAAACTGTTACCACCTGTTTGCATGAGCTGCAAAATGAAAGCTTCCACTTTGTCTGTTTTCTACTTATACATTAATTTTTTCCACACAGCAGAATCTATCTCTTCACTGCTTCCACAAAAATCTTGTCAACAACCCACAATTAATGATACCATGCATTATTTCCCTGAGATGCAATAATACCATGCGCCTCAACAACATTTTAAATAAATGTCCTCCACTCAGCACAAGAGGGAAGAGTGAGTAAGGCCAGCATCTGCTAAACCACCAGAATTTTTACACCATCCCTACTGGAAATATTTACCCATTCTAATGAGATTTGGCAGAAGGAGTCCCATGAAAAAAGAGGACAGCGGCTGGCAGAAAGGCTGCATGAGTTCCCTACAGGAGTTTGTGCATGCTCCCATTTGTCAGGGTCACTTCAAAGGCTTTGTTTCCTACCTTGTGAGAAAACAGACATAAAAGGGACTGTGAAGGACCACTTGACTGCCTCTTTTCCTCGTTTCACTAATAGCTACTATGAAGGGTGCTGGGGATGAGGAGTGGAATTACGATAACCTGTTACATGCCCTCACATCCAATGCCAGCTGCCATGCTCTCCAAGGCTCCACACCCAGACTGTGTTCAGGGACACACAGAATACAAGCTCTGCCTTCTTTCCCACTTGACACATCAAGAACGTTTTTTTGAGCAAAAAGTTCTCAGGATTAACATTTTCAAACTAGCTACCTAATTCATGGACTTCTCTGAACAATCTGTGTAACTTCAGTTCATGTTGGGGAGGAAGGAGGGGCATCTATCTGAGAGTTCCAGCCCTAAATGCAAAGAAGAAAACTGGTATTTTAATGACATAGGTTTCATAGGAAACTAAATGAAATTACTAATTTTGCTGTCCCCAGAGTTCCCTCAACTCCCACAAGCCCAAAAGAGGAGGTTACTTTTCAGCTGAAAGATCTCAGGACCCTAAAACCCACCTTCTGGGTCTATCGCATTTCATACAGGCCATTTCAGAATGGGTTAACATTTCCAATATGCCTCTGTCTTGTCTAATTGAACAGAATGGCTCATGGAAGTCTCTCTTGAGGTTTGCATAGGGAGCTTGGAACAACAGAGTTGTGATTCCAGTTGACACTTCTTGTGAAGAAAGGGTAATGCAAAGCAATACACTTACAAGAAGTCTACAAGGCTTTATTTAAAAAGAAAGAAGAGTATTTTAAACATCTAAAGCATCTACTTCTAGTGTATTTAGGGACTCAGTAATGGGGCACTGCCTAAAATTGCACCAAAAAATGAACATCTGTTTTTGAGGACGCCAAGTGGCTCCCAAACCCACTGTGGCTCCCACTTAGGTAGAAGTTCACGTGAAATCCTCAAAATCATTTAAGAACATGTATAACCATTTGCTTTTTTTCATATTTAGAGAAGGAGAAGTGCAGGACTTGACAGTGACTTTGCACAAGGACAAACAACTCGAACAACCAAGGGAAGGACAAAACTCAGGTGCTTTATTCCTGATAAACTGCCTGGCTCTCTAAATCATTTTTTATATTGCCATTTCCTAAGTACACTGTGGCACAGCAAACTCATTAATTTACTAACAACTGTTAGTAAACATTTTCCTGTAACATTTCCCCAGTTACCAGCTAATGTTTCATTTGAAAACTGAAGCTTTTATTGACAAACCCATTTAAAATGTAAAATGAATCATGCAAACCTGCAAACAGGAGGGGAAAAGTATTCCACTGAAGAATTACATAGAGACGTTTGCAAACATGAGAGGGAAGGGCTGAGGAGACCTTGCCTGGCAAGGCAAGCGGGAAAGGAGAGCTTTCACCTTTAACTGGAAGCAGCTGTTGTAACCTGCCTAACCTCGCCAGAACGCACGTGCTGGGGCCGTGTCTGGCTGGGGCTCTGGCACCAGGACCATGGCAGCTTTCCTGTGGGCAGGGAGCTAACTCACTTTTTTTTTTGTGGTATCCTGAGAGAAGTTACCATGGAGACTGGCATGGAAATGGCAATAGACCAGTGAGATAGAGATGAAAAGCACCAGGGACACAGAGTCTGAGGTCTCAAACTCCTCAGGCCAGGCACTGGGCTTTCCATGCCCACAAAGTTCAGCTCCATCTTCCTTTAGCAGCAGCCTATCAAAGAAGGTTTGATGGAATAGGTAAATACCAGCCATTAAAAATAATCTACCACAACTCATGAACACCTAATTAACATACACTAGATTGTTTCAATGTATTTGTGTTAAAAGCAGCATTAAAATGGCACAGTAAAGGTGGGTGTTTATTTCCTGGGACAAAGCACAGAATGACAATGGCTTTCCAGGAGAACGTCTCATCTTGGACTCTTACTGAAGCAAAATAACATTGATCAAATACTGTTCTCTGATTCCCCACATGCATGAATGATCTAACTTTCAAGGGAATTAAGAAAAAAATTAAAATCTCATTTTTATGGTATAATAGCAACTCAATTGTTTCACATTTCTGGTTACTGTGGTGTACTTTGAGAAGTGCCAGTGGAAGCATCAAGAGCCGCCCTTTCTCAGCAAAGGACCCGAAGGACTCAGGAATACATTAACCAAACCATAACATGCACAGAGTGGGGAGGAGGAGGAAGGCAGAAGATTCCATTCCTGCCTGGAGATACTGGGAGCCTGCAGAGGGATGGGTGAGGGCCCTGGCATCCAGAATACGTTGAACCTGAGGGCTAAAATGTATTCCCCATCCTGTTCTGTCTGGGCACTGCTCTTTAGAAAACATTTACATAAAATTCAAAGTTTAAGACTCTGCCTAGGACAACAATAAAACCTGTGGAAAAATAGAATAAAAGAAGGCTGAGGATGAGAGGAACATCTCCATGCATGTTTTCTGGGTTTTGGGGGGTTTTTTGTTAGGTTGGTTTTTTGTTTTGGTTTTTGTTTTGTTTTGTTTTTTTTTTTTTTTTTGTGTTCATTTTCTTTTTTTTCCCCAAGATGAAGGCAGAGCTGATGAAGCACAGACTCCCCATCACTGAGTTTAGCCAATGAGTGCAACAGGATTCTAACACACATTTCTGCTTTTTAGACCCATCATGAACTTTATGGACCACGTTCTTCCTCCATCCACAGGCAAATGCTCCAGGAGTGATTCACAAGCCTTGCCACTTGGTACCAAAACAGGCTCCCCTGAGCTGGTTAATTTAGGACTGGAATTAGTCTCTCTGTGCTGACAACCTTTTTATGAAGGCAGCATAATCCCCCAGAGCACTTACTGCAAGCATTTCAAATCCTGGTGTTTTATAGTGTTACTTTTTACAACATATGTGTCTATTTGAAAGGTTTCTTTGATACATTCCTTTACCGCAGTACAAAACATAAAATACGACTCACAGAGCTTCCAATTTATTGACATTGCTCCTTGCATTTGCATACATAATGGCAATGTCATCTAAAATGTTTTGAAGTACAATTTACAGCCTTAAATAAAATGTTGATTTTCAAAATATATTTCTGATTTTACTTTCTGGACCACAGTGCAAAAAAGGTAGTTTAGTCTAGACAAAAAAAGGTTGTTTAATCCAGTAATCTCTCTATAAAACACTGAAATAATGCCATCTATTCCTGCGTATGTGTCTCTGGAAAAACTAACAAAATTTCTAACATTTCTGGAGATACTAAAAAAGCTGTAAGTGACATGCAAGTATTCTCCATAGAAAGTTTTGAGGTCAGACAAGGAAACCAAAGTATTTTAACAGACTGAATAGCTTAAGTTTGCGTTTTATGACACTGAGCAATGATGCATACCCAGCAGTTTTACATGTCTACCTTAATTCCTCTTAAAAGTCTCCTTAGCAGCATAATAAATGCTATATGTCTGCTATGGCAGGGCTGGTCCTGAGAATGCTGATGGAAACCCATCAGTCACGGCTCCTGGGAACACACCTCTTCCATTTTAGAAAGTAACTTCACATATGACATTACTTAGACAGCAAAACAGGAAGCAAGCCATGGGGTGGGAGATGCTGAAGGACACAGAAGCTACTTCTACTCCTTTTGCCCCAAAATAAATTTTGCTGAGACTGTAACACATAGGTTGTTTTTTTTTTAAAAAAAAAAAAAGTCTCACTTCTTGTTCTCATCCTGTACCTTAAATCTTCAACTCACTGTACCACAAAAGCTGCAATTTCAACTGCTTCTCCAGAAAAAAAGAAAAGATGAACAAGTCTTTCCTATGTAGCAAAGGGCATCATACAATCTGCAAGCAAGCTGAAGGCCTGACAATTCACAATCCAGCTTCCAAGCAGAAAAAAATTCCCAAGGAAAGTGGGGTGGAGGAGGCAAATATCTTGTATTTCAAGATAACAAGGAGTCCTTTCTATTCTGAGCAGTCTGAATCAAGACAAACTTTTCCAAACCAGAGAAAACAAAAAAGTGCAATTAAAAGTGTANACTGTAAGATAATTTTATACCTGATTTTCTGGAAAGGCCAAAATTAAAAAAAAAAAGGGGGGGAGGAAGGGACATCCAGCCATGCTGTGAGTTCACCGTGTGCTTCTTGAACACCCATACAACAGTGTTACCCTGTGCTTCTTGAACACTTAATTGCAACCTTGCCCTGCAAAAATATCAATTCTGATATTTTGGATATTCCTCCTTCCTGCTTTTCCGATAGACTTTTTCTGATTAATGATTTCTTGCTACAAAAAATAAAAAGAGGGGAAAGAAGAAAAATAATCCCTTGAAATGACAGATCCTTAAGATCTTAGAATTACAGCAAGTGTGTTAATTGATCACAAACTACCCTGAGAAATTGCTGCTGACCTTTGGCTAGGCTCTCCACTACTGCCACTCACCTTATGGTATTTTACAACCCCACTAAGCACCTGTCAAACATATTAGCAGGGCCTTAGTTCACTGCTTTCAAGAGGGTCACAAATTTTGAAAGCTAGGGGTTATAATTACTCACTTTTTCTGTGTATACACACACCAGTGCACATTTTAACTGTATCCTGTCTGACATTCCTGTAACATCTGGCAGATGTTACTGGGGACCATTCAAGACTTTACTAGCGCACCTCGCACTTTGCGTCTCTGATCTCTGAAAAGGCGTTTGGAAGAGGAACATGTTGCAACTGCAACAGAATAATTATCATGCCCAAAGAATTCCTTCTACCTTCTTTTATTCACTCCCCAAATCTATTTCAGGAACTATTCCTATCCCTCTGACTCAAGCATCAATGCATGTGCTGCTGTAGACAGAATACAATGACAATCAAAAAAAGTATCACCATAGCAGAATGCCTCTTCATGAGAAAAAAACAGGCAGACATAGTTTTGCTCACAATAATTTACATATTAAAAGCTGTATTTATCAATATTTGATTTAAACGTCTGTGCCTGCACATTTATTGAACAAAGCCAGATGGGTGCAGGCAGCTGCACATCTGTATTCATTAATAGAAAGGAAGAGAAACATTCACAGTCAGCCACAGCAACAAATAACAGAATGAAAAATGTTTGGCTGAATTGTAAGTGTTTTACCTCTGTTCAAGAACAAAAACTGGAGTCTTCCTCAGGCCTATGTTCATTCTTAACTTGAAGGACCAAAGTACCTAAGTTAGGAGAGTAGTTGATGCAATCAATGGAGAGAGATGCTTGCAAAGGTGCTACACCCCACTTAAGACATGATTAGGTTGACCTCTCCTCCTTGGCCACACAGGGAAGCTACAGTTCCTCAGTCAGATGATAAATTTCAGTCTCAATATTTAACTGCCAAGAACAAATTTGAGTTTATAGTGAACTAAAAGGATGAAATGCCTTTTATAGAGAGGGCTTATATTATCACAAATACAATTAAGCTTTCAAGGATGTTCTTAGCATAAAGGATTGAGGTAAAAACTTCTATTTGTCCTTAAAATTGAAAACTAAAGTTCACTTTCTGACTGAAGCTGTGACTGCTCCACCTATTTGAGTATCACATGTGATGGAAAAAAGATGTACAACCCAACTTCTCTTGCAATCTGTATTGATGGAACCAAGATAAAGTATCTTCTGCACGAATTCATCAGTTCATAGGATGAGGCCAACCATTTGGGACAACATATTTTTAGTTACCAGAAAAATAACCTTCAGAAAAATAACCTTTTATGCAAAGCAGCCATCAGTCTGATAGCTACCATAAACAGGAAAGGGCAACTGCTCATAGCTGTAGCACCTAAAAACTCAGATCTAAAGCCCCACAGTTTCCAAGAAACACAGTTTTGAAACTAAAACTGTCCATGAAACTCCTCCTAAACATGATGGTTATGCAAATGTTCAAATTCTTTTCTTGCTTAAGTGGGAGCTGAGTCCTTCACAAAAATTAATGGTTTCATAGATGCTGCTCACCCATAAAGCTTATGGCATTCTCTTAAGATTGTGGGTTGAGGAAGTCAAGTGCACTAAATGCAAAAACAAAGAAATTAATTATTAGGAGAGTGGACTGACACAGGTAGATCATGCTAGCTCTGATGGACCTTTCTCATGGGGAAGACAAGGGAATGGAGGGGATGCAGCTAATCTGTTCTGCCAGGAAAATACAATTCAAAAATGAGACTTGCATAAAACTCAAGGCATTTTGATGAAAGGTCTTCTACATTTGGATCCTCCTAACAGCACTTGCACATGCTTCCAGATGAAATGGGATAATGGGGCCTCAGCGTGGGACTTAGAGATAACACAGTATCAGTGAGAGATATGTCATCTGCCTTTTCACTCAAAAATACATCTTCTGGATAATTACTGAAATTATAGAGCCCAAACCATGCATGGTTTACTCTGAGTGAGAAGAAGATTCTATGACTTTCAGTCTAGGTCACTACCACTGATAGCTCTGCTTCCAGGAGACTTATACACAAAAACGTAACTGGATACTATGCTGTGTGCAATAGAACTTAAAATTAAACACTGACAATCATGGAGTTTAGATCATAACAGCCTCCTGCCAGTCTACAATATTATGCTCAAATCTGCCAGTAGAACATGGAACAACATAAATATTGCATCAGTGCTTTGGAGCTTACAGTGTGTTACAACTTTGCTTCACAAAGAATATGTTTCATGTACTCTCTATTGGGAGCTAATATTAATTCAGCAACTCACTAAAGTGCTTTATGCAGAATAAAGGCAAATACCTTAATGTCAGAAGGAAGAAGTTACTTCTTATAACAGGTCACGAAATAAAGCCATCCAGCTTCCTACTTCTGTTGTTCTAGGAAGGATGAGGTGGAAACGATGTTGCCGCTCTAGCACCGGGCAGCAGGAACTGAGCAGGCAGCAAAGACGTGGGAATTGCTGTGCTTTGCATCTGAGAACACTATCTTTGCAGAAAAGCCTTAGCTACTTATCATGGTTGCTAACCATCACTCCTAGCAAAACAACAATGTGACAGGAAAAGCTTCAGTTCTGTTCCTAAATCCTCAATGCCAACAATCCTGTATTTTTAAAACACCCTCTTTTTAATTATTTTTCTATGTCTCAGAAATGAAACAAAGACAAAAGCCCTGCGGATACCCCACACTGCATGAAAGCACACATCTAATTTTGCAGGGAAGGTCACCTCCATGCGTGACATAAGTTATGCACAGAGTCATGACCTACATCAGCTTCCCAGAGCCGCCTAGGCAGGCTGCACACTGCAGCACTGGAGCTGGGCTGGCTCCTCCTTGCCTCCAGAAGCTCAGCTGGTCCCTCAGGGCTGCTCTGCCCACCGATGGTGCAGGTTTCACACTCCTTCCCTACACCAATGCTGTGGCAGCCTGCTGAAAGCTTCACCCAGCCCTCAGTTCAGCCAGAGCTGTAAACAGGCTGTCCTGACACCCTCTCTCACACACACGCACACCTTGTCTCCCGAGGAGGAAATTAAGAGCCAGATGAGAGGTGCCTGGGGCAGCATTTCTCAAACAAGTGTACAGGAGCTGCATGAGAGGCTCTCCAGTAAACTGTCAAAGCTCCAGCTACAGTGAAAGTACTATACTTGCAGTTCTTTCAAATGATATGTTTTCACGTGGTGACCACCCATGAAGCCTCTCATGGTCACACATGGCCACCAAGGCAGTACTCAGGGATGCCTTGTTTACCAGCATGATTTTATGGATTTTTACTGCCAGAAAACCAGGATGAGGAGTACTGGAAGTGGACAGAGTGTTTACATAAAAGAAAAAAGATCTCTCAGCCTGCCAGGAGCACAAGCCCTTCATGTCTTGGCTCTTCAATGTTTTTTGTTCATTTCCTTCTGACTCCATTGGAACCCAACACCCACACACTCAGCAAGAGAGCCTTTGCTTAGTAAGAAGAACCTGATGAAAACCCCAAGAAATACAGCTTCATGACTGAACAACTTCCTCAAGTCGTTTCCTAAGGGAGGAAATCTGGTCTTGATTTAGCTGAGGACTCAGCTGTGGTTCTACACAATGGTAAAGCCTGACAGGTACCTTCTATTCTGTGCTACCAATCACAGCAGCTTCACTGATCATTTTCTGCATTATTTGCCCTTCACTAGCAACCAGCACAATCTGGGAAAGAGGAGACATTTCAGTCTGTTTTCCTGTGCCTAAGACCTGCAATGAAAATCACCCAAGGTCACTTTTCTACCACTTTTCTAGGATGAGGGGCCACTGGGCATCCCTCCTGCGGAGCCATGCAGTTCTCTCTGCAGCCCACATGACCACAGCACTTAAAGGCAGCCACAAAGAGGAGGCACCTGGCAAATCTTCATCTCTGAAAACCAAGGAAAAGTAGGTACAGCAACATCTTGTACTTAATGTACACTGAAAGCAAAAATCTGACTGACTGCCAGGCCTCAGATCAGAGAAGAGCCACGGCTCCTGATTTGGCTCAAAGGAGAAACTCTCACGCATTTTAATAATTCACCCCTCTACAGCATGCCATGGTAGATGAAATCACATATATTTCCTTTCCAGAGTGCTTTCACTTGCTTATAAATTTAGCAGCGTTGCTTAGCCCAAAGCCGAGGGCTTGGTTCCTGCATAGGAAAGGCAGACCTCAGCCTGGCTGCAGTACAAGGGTGTCCCTGCTTTGACACCTTCTCTCCTTCCCAGCCCAGGGCAGCAAGAAGGGGTGGAAGGCTGCAAGTGATCATTACTCAGCCGAGGCACATCCCTTCTCAACAAGTGACCTGAAGGGCAACCCCTTATCTCCCCTGGCTCTCAGAAGAGATGGGATTCCTCAAAAGGTGCTCCAGTGGTTCTTTACAGACCTGACACCAGAAGACTGCCTACTTCAACTGAAAGATCAAGACCTAAACACTAGACTTGGCTGATTTTTAATTTCCTCAGTAGACCTTCTCTAGCTTTTCCTGCCAGAGCCAAAGAGAATTCTGTCTCTACTTCTTCAGTGGTTCCAGCTGCTGCAACTTTTTCTCTCACCAATCAAAATTGCCTTGTGCTACACGCCCTATGAGTATATAGTTAATTAAAGAGAAAAAAAACCATAACATTTTTAAATGGGAAATTCTGAAGGAATCTTTGCTACCTTTGACAGCTGAACAATTATTCAAGTTTTCTTCTTGAGAGTAGATCACTTCAGAGCAATCAAAAGTCTATTTGATTTTCAGCCAATCATACAGATCTGCTTTGTGCAACGTCCTGTGTACACCTGAGATTCACCTGCATATACATTGATTTCAACTCTTTTCTCCCCCCTCTCCTGCACTGGAGGCAGACAAATACCCCAACTTGAAGTTTGTATCTCACTAGGAACCACTGTCTCACAAATGATTTTGCATGTAAGGGACAAAGAAACAACTGTCCCATGAAAAACTCACTACCCCAAGTATCTACAAACTTGAGTGGCACAACAAATCAGCCATCCTCAGATAAACAAAAGAGTTACTTTATATGATGTTAGTTAGGGAAACTGCCCTCATGGAACACTTTGCTGCTTTCCTGCTGACCAAGAGCTGCACACACACCAGCTCAGTTCCTCACCACAAATAATTGTTGAGATACTGAGAGCCTCCGCTTCCGGGTTTTAAAAGCTCCCAACCCCCAAACTGCTCATCTCCACAGGAAAAAAAAATAATCCTAGGCTAAAATTCTCCTCCTTATGTGGGAAGGAAGGGCATGAAAGGCAGACATCATGGCAAAGTCCTTTGTACTAAAGGACTGAGCCCACAACTCTCCTGCAAGCACAACTCCCACACTGAGATCAGAATTCACACAGTCCAGGGTCAAGTTTTGTTCCAATTTTTGTTGCAGAAATTGCTTGGGGTGAGGCTCCCTTATCTGCGCTTTTGACAAATGTGATTTGCCATTAAACTAAACCAAGACCCATGTGCTTTTCTCTGCTTCAACAACTTTTTAAGTCATTGTCCCCCGGAAATAAGAAATGTGCACAGCGTGTGTTGTAATCAATATCACAGGAGAATTCTGTGACAAAACTTAGCCAGCGTCATTTTAAAAAGAGACATTTGGCATACACAGGTAAATGGATAGATAACAGTACATACAGATCTATAATCTCTATTTATGAACACAGGGAGCCCTAGATCCAGCTCCCTCCTTCATCTCAGGAAGAAACAGCTTGGCAAATGGTTGGCAGTAGGGCATTTTACAGTTTAAACAACACACACAATCCACAAAATGTAATTCCTACCTGAGAAAATCCCATACTGTGTGCTGACTGACACGTCTCCTGAGGTCATTTTAAAAGCTCCTTATGTCCTATGGGTTTATTTTGCTGTAGAGTTGTTCTTTAATCTCACAGTACCTATACATCAGGACCGTGTCCCATCTGTCAGTTAGCTGATGGGCTGAGGCAGGGTGATGGAGAGCAGAAAGTGATGAGATTTCACTGCCTCTTGTCAGTCACTGGGAGTGGATGTGTGATTTTTCCCTGGTGGAACATATAATGAAAGGTTGCCCACCACCACATACTTAAGGCAGACAGCAGGATGATAAGCTTCTCTGAATCTCAAACAATTTCAGCTCAGATTCACGACTGTGGACCTCAGTGCACGAATATATCCTGACTGCTAGAAATGTCACAGTCATCAACAAGACACACTTGGCAATGAGGGGAAAAGCCATAGGTGGAGAAACAAGAATTTTGGAGTAATGGTCTCTGCTAAAGCTATGTAAGACCAAGTTTTCCTTTTTATTGTCCTTTCTCAGTGTTAACAAATAGGAGAGGCATTTATTTAAAAATAGTTCATTGCTGCATAAACACACAGGATAATCTTTCCTTCTAAACTCCCGAAGCTTCAGACTGCAGATGTTCTCCTCTGCCACAATGAATCCTAAAGAGCCTGACAGCGCCAGGACCCTTAGAGCTTGCTTGGCTTCCCATTACTTCTGTAGATTACATTTATGGAAAGGTAGCAGGGCAGTTTAAATGAACTGCTTTTCAAGGAGCGAACACAAGCAGTGATGCTGTTTGCCATGAAAAGAAGCATTTTCAGTATGTTTTTGGTACGTAATGTGGCTTTGCCTCTCAGACCTAAGCAACCTGGTGTTCCCTATGCTGAGGAAGTCTGTGTTCCCAGAGTCCACCAGCTGACTTGTAGGATTTTGTGGTTATAAAGAAAGCTTGCAGGAAGCACATTTGGAAATGCTGTTCCCTAGCAGGAGCCCTGGGAAACATTTGAGCCCAATGCCTCAGAGCTACAGAGGCAGAAAGAAGCGAACAGATGTAGAATTAAGTTGAATGCAAAGTTCTTAGTGCTGCAGTTACCAAAGTGAAAGGGAGGAATGTAAAAAGGTACGGGATTTATTATAACCACGATCTCATTCCTCCTATGCTCCAGCTAATGTGCATAAGAATTTTGAGGCTTTTTTTTAATGGATGCTGTTTCCATGGGCACAGAGGTAGTACTGGTCTGCACAAAGGCAACTCCTCTGGCTGTCCACAAAAAGCAATGGATATTTTTATCAATTAGTATTATTTCACTAGTATTCACTAGTGCCTCCATACATATAGCGACCAATCTTCCCCCAAAACCCAGCTGAAAGGGCAGCACACTCATCCTGTCAGTAGTGCCAAATTCATAGAGACATGTGGTCAGAAAACACCGATTTGTGCTTTATTTTTGCACGGCTGTGGGTGCTTGCTTTCTAAATGCACCCACATAGACCACAGCATATGGCATATAGCTCTTGCAAATATTGAGCTGGGGGGACACTGAGAGAGTTTACTGGTGGTGTGGCTGTTGTAACATCTCCAGAAACCAAGATCAGTAGCCTTTCCCTTCTCGTTGTCTAAGTTGGTACAATGATATGCTCTGCTTTTTCAGAAGAAACATTTGTGACACTTTTATTTGCTGAGTGTGTACAAGCAGCTTCATATCATCATACGGGTGCACAGGCAATTAATCCTGGCATTTCCATTAGCTCGTGCAACATGAGTGAGACCAGGCTGCTTCTGAGCTGTTACACTTACGGGTCAAGTCAAACTTAACCTATCAGTTCTGAAGTATACTTGCACTTTATATTGACTCATCCCTTACCAGTGATGAAAGCATCCCAGTTTCACAGCTAATTCAGGTTTAAATTTATCCTCATTCACTTTCACATTTCCATGTAGACCAAGCCACTTCAATAGGTTTCCTTTGACTGGACTTCTTTCATAACTAAAAATCTCCAAACATTTAAATGCCCCATGAGAAAACTTTCTTTCTTTCAGTTGATGTCCGAGATAGTGATCACTTTAACCTACTTTAGTTTAACATTCACTGTCTTTTCTTAAAAACCATCACACTCCAGCAGCATACAATTCCATGGAACAAAAACCACTTTTTTTTTTTTTTTAAGTAAAAGTTAAAATATTATCCATTATAACTAGAAAATCATTTGTCTCAAAGTCTCAAGCAAATAAAAAATATATCTATCCTAAAATTATAAAGCACTGGAGGATTTTGCAGGGAAGGGGACAACCATGTGGTGCTTGACTGCTGTGGCTGTCTTTTCCCGTGTTTTCACAGCCTGGGATGAGTTGCACACAGCTGCAGCATCACTGCTACTGTGCCTAGGCTGACACAGGGTGAGGTGAATGGGAACTCCTGCTGCCACTGCAGGCCAGACCTGATTGAAGACTACATTTAGAAAACAAATCAGAGTATTCAAAACTAGATAAGAGTTTTCTGTCAACATCAGTGTGAAGGGAGTTGATGCCATGGTCTGTTAATGTACATAAAGATAGCAAACTTTCCCATTTGGGATTCTGTAAACTCTGTACTGTCTAAAACAACCTTTAAAGACATGAAGAGATATTTACTCTAAAGCAGGCTTATTGTCAGAGACATTCTTCAAATTTCATATTGACTTCATTGTTTATAAATGATGTTGAATTTAGGCTTTAAAGTGGGAACACAAAATACCCACTACCGTTTCTCTACATGCACGAACAGCAGACTGGCTGTAGTGCTTGCATAATAGATGGTGGGAGCTCTCTGCCTTTGATGTCATCTTAATGAACTCAGCATAATTGCCTTTGTGAAACAATGGCAAAGAGCACAGCAGTACTTAAATACAGCTCCACTAAAGCAAGGACTGCTCTTGGTAGTGTGCCAGCTTCCCATCTCCAGGTTCTTCATTACTTTGTCTGTCTCTTTTTTCAAAACACTCCTTTCTTCAAAACACAAGGCCAGGGTCTCAGCTGATATAGAATGATGCAGCCTTGTGTGATATTTACTCATTCATCAGTTCAGAAAAGCAGAGACATAAGTGTATCCCAGCCTTCTCCATGCTCAAGCTGTGGCAGCTCCAGCTCTCTGTGACACCCATCAGCCCTCTCTCTGTACCGTGGGTTGGCTGGGTTTGATATCAATCTCCTGAGATGGGAATGGAAATTCTGCAGCTCTAACAGCAGCTTTCCAAAGCAAAACATTTTAATTAAATATAAAAAATTGATTAGCACAGCACTTGATTAATCTCTAGGTTTATCTGATTCTGCTGTTCAACAGTATTTTGCACTGTTGCAGGTTACCAACACACAGCTGTGCTGGACAATAAAATAAGTGCAAAAAATATTTTGGGGTAACCACTTCTTTTGAATTTGTAATACAGCTCAGTAATCGCTGTATTACAAAGTGGATGTGACAGGAAAGTTACAAAGAAATCATGCCTTTCTTAAAGCCAAATTCATAACTGAAAACATCTCTCTGGAACTACACACAGCAGTGTATACTTGACATCCCTAATTTGGCAGTGATGGGCTTGGCTGATTGTGATTTAGCATTTGAATTTTCACTTGGTTAAGGGAAAAAAAAAGAAGGCCAAATCTTTTAAACTTGGAAACTGATGGTAGATAGTTGAATTTGAGACTCATCAAAATAAAAGTGTCCTGGAATATGCTGCTCCTTTTATAGTTTTTTGAAGAGATTTTGATAGAGTCTCATAGTGAGAAAAACTGCATGACAGATCATCCAGTGAAACCAGTAACTGGTTTTGTATTGATCTGAGCAGTACTGAAGAACAGGGCTGGGAACAGTGAGTATCATCACACTGACTTTTAATCCAACTCCAATACTGCTCACATCAACTAAAAGTCTTCTGATGAAGCTAAAATAATCTGAGAATATGCCATTACATGATCAGAATGATTGTTTGTCTTTAGACTTCTCTCTAAATCACCTAAGACCTTTGCATGCTACATAAATAAATTACAACCAGCATTTTAGCTTCTTTCAGACATAGCCATTATAAGAATGTCACTGACATTTTAGTCAGGATATTCTATTTAGTTTGAAATATGATAGCAGCCTAATGAGGTTTTAACCATAGGAAGGCAAATGCTAAGAAGCCCAAATCCAAATATGCCTGGGAAAATGAAAGGAAAAATCCTATAAAAACTATATAGAGAGCAAGCTGATGGTACCTAATGCTGAGCATGCCCTTCTTGTCTGGAGCTCTAAGCAAAAAAAGCCATAGCAGGAGGACTGTAGCAGTGGAGATTTTGCTCTGGCTGCAGTATGGATACAGTAGCCTGAGTGCTACAGTCAGGGCACACTGGCTGCACCTGCCCAGTCGGTGGCTGCAGGGACAGGATCTCACATGGCAGGCTAAGACAATGCATCCTGCAGAACATTTTCCTGCAGGCACCCGACGATGCAAACCAGAGGATGAGCTGGACAGCTGGCAGGACAGAGCCCCAGCTGGGCCTTCCCCAGCACAGAGCCCTTGCCATACCAGTGGAAGGAAGCACTCTCCTGCCTTCTCACTGGTCTTTACCTCGCACATGGCAGGGTGCACAACCTCCATGACATTCTACCACTGTGCTCTTTCATTTGTTTGAGTTGCAGAGCTCACCTATCAGCCACTTATTTCTGCTTGTGAAAGCTGAATGCAGAGGTCCTTCAAACCATTAAATATCCATCAGTAAAACAACAGTGTAGTTAGTGAAGGATTAACATATTTAAAATATGTATATGGTCTAAAGTTAATTAATTTCCAAGTACAAGCACTCGTATGACCACTGGTTAGAACAACCTAAAAGCAATGCTTGAGCAGTATAAATCAAATTAAGTTACAAATAATTTCTGAAGCTGTTTGTTTTAAGTGCCCCATCAACTTGTACAAAATTATAAAAAATAGGAATTAGGAACAAAACTCTGACTTAACAATCTTTTTCTTAATTTTAATTTAACTGGATTGCACATAAATTACTAATTGCTGTTTCTAGTGACCCATGGTGATAATATGAGCTCTGTATTACAATGACCTGACATTTAATTAGTTTGTATGGGCAGACTATGCAAAGTTTTATCATGAAGTGATTTAAACCGATACTGCCCTTGGTAATGCAACACAGCAATAGTGAAATCTGCATGTTGGTACAAACATAAAATTTCAAAGAGAATCCGTTAAAGGAAAAATCAGTTGATTAAATGTAAAATTAAAACAAGCTCTGCCGACTATTAGGTGCTAAATTCTATTCAACCAAGCTTCAAACTTTGTAATCATCAAACTGAACTATGTAAAACAAGTATTAGTCACATTTCAACTACCGAATAACTCAATTTGTATATTGCTTCCAATTCAAAAAAATCCTGAGAGCTCCACTAGACTTTTATATATGAGCTACAAATCTAGAAATCATTTTGAGTGGGAAGGAAGCATTTGCCTGCCTGGTTCCCATATGGAGTAACACTCCAAAATGGGTAGCACAATAAGACAGCATGGACACCACTCTGCAAAAGAAAAAATCAGAAATTACTCTATGACAAAATATCTTCCCAACAAGCTGAGAATGTTTCTGAAGAGCTACTAACAAGTTCAAATAACATAATCCAACTGGGAAAAAAAAAAAAGTATGGATGCAACTGAAGACTAGACTGCACTTAATTTACTTCTGCCCATCACTAGAACAGCTGATATAATCAGTAAGAAAAATGTTGGCCCTTTCTAGCTTCACTTACTCCTTCAGGTCATGTTCAGACAGGAGCTGATTTTTTTGGAAGGGGGGAGGTGCTAATTTTTTTTAAACCCTTAAAGATTTATTAGGGGAAAAGGAAGTATTGATTTGAAGAAATCTTACTCCCATATTGAAAGAATTTTCCTCCTACTGAAGGAGAATATACATAGATTACAGAGTACCTACAGGCTTCATTTTTATCTGATAATCTCTAAAATGTGTTTCTTTGCTGAACCATTAGATTGACACCATATAAGTTCTTATTGGCACCATGTAAGATGCTTGGTGAAATTTTGGACATCTCCAAAGAGAAATGAATCCAGGCTCTGCAGGAAATGCTTGTCTGTCTAGAACGGTATGGAGTAAGAAAGGGAGATCAAGTGTCAGGTTTACAGTCAACCATTAGGGACACCTTATATTGTTGCCAAACAATCAAAAGAGTCATTGAGCAATAACCCAAGGCTTATCATTGGAAAACAGATGCTGATCTTTGATATGGAAAAAGTGTGTGATCAGGTGGTCAGGCTGTAAATTTAATTTGCTATTCATTTTTGTTGTTTCTGTGCCAGGAAGGACCATTTGATCCTGCGAGGCTCACACAGGAAACATGAAGCTATGTCAGGGAAGGTCTGGGCTGGATATGTAAAAGGCTTTTAACACAAAGGGTGGTTGAGCACAGGAACAGGCTCCCCTGGGAAGTGGTCACAGCACCAAGGCTGACAGTGTTCAAGAAGCATTCAGACAACACTGTCAGGCACATGATGTGATTCTTGGAGTGTCATGTCCAGGACCAGGACTCAATGATCCTGATGGATCTATTCCAACTCAGCCTATTCTGTGATTCTATCATAAGCCTCTTGCACGGGCCAGTCTGACATAGCCTGAAACATTTGTAGAGTAAGCCTCTGAGGGAGTATTTTTACTTTGCCTCTCTATTTCTTCAGTACATGTATGTATGTATCTTTCTAGTTTCAGATTTCCACCAGCACTCATAAATGAACATACGCTTCCAAAAACTGTGATTCCTGATAACCTTATTGACTTTGCTTCTGCCAGGGTCCATCAAGATACTCAGAGGACAAGAGAAGCTAGCTGGATTTGAAAAGGACCTAAATACTAGGTAGCTCCTCGAAACCACAGGAACCAACAGTCTGTAAATCCAGCACACAGCCTGCAGTTAGGAAGCATTTTCCAGACCCAAGTGTGGCACACCCTGTTCTTGTCTCCTGTAAGTTACATACCAGCTGCTCCCAGAACGCTGTGCTGCAGGTCACCTGTGCCTTCTGTGCTGGCTCAGTGCAGAGCTGTTGGTGGGAGCACACCAGTGCAGCCTGGCCTGCAGCTCTAGTGGTGCTGCCCCACAGGATGGCACATCTCCTCCAGGCTCCAACACACTTCAGCAGCAGCCCAGAGACAACCTTGCATCCAGCAGGGCTTACAGTGCCTGTCTTGAAGGACATGCCAGTCGCCTTTAAATACTTTCTCACTTTTCAACACTACAGCCACTCAGCCTCTTACTGTCACTGCTAAAGGAGAGCCCATCTTACAGGAATTAGTACTATTTTTCAGTTAGTCTGCCCTAGAGCCCCTAGGAGAAGAGGAAACCACCAAGAGCCTGTGGGTCATGGATCACTGCAGCCACACAGTTTGCCATGCCGATCTGTCTGGAGCCAGAGGACTTGAACTTCTACCAAGAAAAATGCAAATCCAAGAAACTTACAGGAACTTGCACGCTCGCTTACCTTTACAAGTACAAGGGTACTTCACTGACTTGTCCTCACTCTTCCAAAGATGTCTCTACTTCATTGAGTCAAGGCTGATAATTTCCAAAATCATCTCCTGGCAATGAGGTGTCAGTATCACCCATTTCTCTTTAGATATTAAGCCCTTAAAATATATTGCTGGCTTTGAAAACTACACACAGAGTGTGTATCTCTAAATTGCTTGTAACATTTGAAATCTACCCTACAGCCTGAGCTTGAAAATTGCACACAGCTGAAGTCTACTTCTATTATTCATTGGCTTCAATAAGACTATTCATGCAAAAGGTCCAAGGCAGTTTTAGGGCTTTTGGTAATATGTGTGTAGATATATCTTTTTACTTTAAAAAATGAAGGGGGATTTTGGAACAAGCATGAAGATCATAAAGTGGGTAAAGATTTTTTAAACCACCACCAAAATGCAATCATGCTGGAAGAAGCTGACAAATTTCAGCAGCTCTTTTTCATTAAAGCACATTACTTTAAACAAAAGCCCCCAAGGCAAGCTCTGTGAGAAGTTTGCCATGATGGGAATATACTCATGTGAAAGAAATATAGCACAATCTAGCACATTCATAGAAACATCACTTTTAAATATAAAGTCCATTACTCATTATTAAAAGAAATGGATACATATGTGAGAAAAACACCCATCTTGTGGCTACATGCCTGACAGCAGCTTATATTCTTTGCAGAATATTTTACATTCACAATAAATGTGAAAGAGATGTATCTATCTAGCTTTTTGGATGTTTCTTCAGGTTCATCTCCACTGGGAAATAGCTGTGTCTGATTCAAGAAGAAAAGAAAGCTGCATTTAACGAGTGAATTAAAGCACCAGGAAATTCAAAGACATGGGAATGCTGGACAAGTTGAGACACAAATGGCAATGGCTGCTTTACACTCTAGGACACATGGTAGACCCCAATAACAGGGGGACATTGTCAAGAGCTTGACAAAATACACTTCATAAAATAAAGGGGTCTAAGTCTGATTTCATTACAGTCACAGCAGTTTATGATGCAAGGAATTGCCTCAGCATTTTGTGGGGTATTATTTTGGTCTCCTGTTTGAAACTAGCCAGAAAGATAGATGGATATTAATAGCACTGATGCACAAGCAAGTTATCAGAGTGCATCTACTTTAATTGCTGTTGTATTTCTTAACCCTAGCAGGGCACACAAATACTGAAAAACAGTCACTTGTGCCAGAGAATCCATATTTAACCAATACATCAGGTTAAGATTCGAATTTTTCTCCCGCAGGATATTCCCACTGTTAAAATTTACAAATGACAGATGCTCTGAAGTTTTCCACAGTAAAGACATTTTAAGGAATGTCATTAACACCTTCTAAGACCTTTGTGGCCCTGAAATTGCACAGATGGCATCTCCTTAAGCCCTGATGGTCCTCTCCAGCTGTGCAGTGAGACAGTGCCTGGAGACTGGTGGTACCTTTCTGTCTTGGAAGTTTCTCAAAACATGCTGCCTTGAAGTGTGGCAATTTCAATTTGCTGGGGCTTTTTCCTTCCCTCCAACAATAACAGGGAACACATACTTGGGAAATGGACAGAGAGTAGGAGGAGATAGAATTCACTGTGGATTCTATGTTCAATCTCAGCTGGAATAAACACTTAAACAGGAACACTTTCTTGCTGCACCTGTCATGGTGGCTGATTCTGCAGCCTTCAGGGTTGCACGGCTTGATTGGACTCCGGGTTGAAATTTGGTTGAGCTACTCAGAGACTCACTTGCACAAGGTTTACACATCTGAACATGTACTGGAAGTGAAGTGTATATTTCCTTGCACATAGGACAGTATCAAAGGGCAAGAGTAATCACCAGAAGCTCCTGCCTCTGCAGTTACCATGCAGCACTAGGTTTTAGTCAAGGTCTCTCTTAAAACTAGCAGCAACTTTTGCTCATCTAGGAGCTCCAGACTAGATTTGGCAGGTGAGGCACAACAGGAGCAAGCTGGTTTCTGGGGGCACGTGAGGCACCAGACTCAAAAGGTAATTTTGAGCCATTGCAGAGAGCCAGAACCTGTTGGAGAGGGCACCAAGGGTAGCTTTGCTTTGGTAACACGGATCAGGTTCAAGATGTCTACCCTGCCACCTTCCTCTGCTGCATTCAGGAAATGTTAACTCAGCGTGTCAAGGTGGCCTGCACTGCATGGCTTTACAGTGGCCATGTGCAATCAACACCTCACAGACCATTGCCTTCTACACCACAGGACCTGCTCTTTCAGAGTGCATGGGCTGAATGTGGGATGAGTTTTGGACAGTCTTGTTTGACAAAAATGGTTTTGATGGTTTTTCCCTGAGATAAGGACTAGTTGGAGAAGCAAGACCCGGTCACTGATGCCTAAAGAAGTTCCAGCCCTTAAGGGTACAATGGAGGAGGATGAGCAACAGGCTGCTTGAAACCTGCACTGGGAGAAGGAGTTTCTCTCTTCTCCCTGGAAAGCAAGAAGTAAATTTTAACCATTTAACAATAACCCTTACATCACCTTTCTGGGACTCTCAGTCCTTTCTCCACCTTTGCAGTTGTAGCACAAGTGAGAGCCTGGCTTTAGACTTCATAGTGATTTATAGCACTTCCTGGAGCACACAAGGCAACAAAGTGAGGTGGCAGTTTTTAATATTTTATATTGCAGGACAAGTTGGATGTCATTCTATGGAATAGGATAAAAAATAATAAAAAGAAGCATTTCCTTAACCAAAGGACATCCTTAATGCTGCACATGATCACTCACTGCAAACAGGAAAAAGACAGGAACTTGTCAAAGGAAAGGCTGCAACCATCTTTTGTAATGGAAAGTTTAAAGCAATTTACAAGTAGGAACTGCTAGTGGCTCCTCCATTAAACATGGAAGATAAATCAGTTAATCTGGAAAAAGTATACAAACCCAACAGGAAAAGGAAAAGTTTCCAAACTGATCTATTTAAACTAAGAGCCATTGATTTCACACAGGCTCTGCTCCTGATTAGAACTGGAAAGTCAAGTTTGCTACTGTGATGTTGGTTTGCTCTTGTGATATTGAAGCAATGTGAAGGGCAGAGAGACAGAGGCTGGGTTTTAATAGGAATTACATCTAAACTCTGCTCATCACTGAAGATAGACTGCAATCTCTTAGTACAACTAAGGGCACTGGTGAAAAAATTTTAGATGTCAAAATGTTGTTGGAGTGACAGCTATATCACCATGAGAACAAAACTGCAGGAACAAAACTCTGCCATAGCAAGGTCCTGACACATTAGTAACCTTGAAAAAACCTGTGGCAAATGCGCTCAAGCCCCTAAACCAAACCAGCAGTAGTTTGATACATGCTCCAAAAGTGACGTAGGTTTTGAGGTTTCAGTCACTCAGCCGCTTCTGTACATTTACAAAGCACACAACCAAGGCAGAACATGTGTCATATATTCACAAACCTATGCATAAACCTGTCTGCTGTAATGAAATTCCTTTTCTCATCCTAGTTAGGTTGAACAGGAGTTCTTTTGCCTAACTGAGGAGGAGATGCCTATTATCCCAAAGCACTAAAAACCAGAAACATTCCCTGTGGCCTGAATAAACTAGGTTCAAAAGGCTGCCAAACAGGAAGGCCAGCCAGTCTGCACAAATTTTTTAGCTAGCTGACAAGTACATTGAAATTTGGAACTAGAAATCAAGTACATGTTAAGTAAAGGTCCTGCTGCCCACAAGCATCTCCACAACAAAATGCAGGCGGATGGGTAGACAAATACATATTTGTATCCAGATAACCACATTCAGGAAATCTTGATAAAATATGTTCCATTTTTTTCAAATACCTCGAGTAGACTTTCAGATTAATCAAAGTAACTTCAAATCCCAGAAAGGTATTGAACAAAATTAAAATACTTGCAAGTAGCAATTAAGCAATGAAAGTCATAAACAACCATAAATGACTCACATACAAAACACACCCTACAAACAATTTATTCCATGGCATCATGGCTCTTGTGGAGAATGAAAAAGCAGAGGCTGTACTAAGCCTTGACTCTAGTAATTATTCTGACACTTGTTCCCAAATTTATCATAAACAAGACGATCAATCAAGGTATAGGCGAAACTCTACAGTTTGGTACATGACTATTTGAAAAATCATACAAGCATTGCTTCACTGCCAAAGAGGAAAGCTGAATTAAGTGCAGGAACCTGTTTTCATTTTGTGAGTTTTCAATATTTTCATTAAAAGTTTGGCATGATGAAGGGGAAAGCACTAGGCCTGAAGAAAGCATCAAGCCGAGAAAGAACAACAGATTCTTTAGAGGAAGAGATTTGGTGTCAAAGTAATCCTGAGACAGAGGGAAAAGTGTCTGAGCAAATGAGGATTCACTTCAGCAAGCGTGGAACTGCAGACTATGAAATAAGATGACTGCATGTATATATATGCATATATGTATGTATACATACATATATATATACACACACATCTATATACCTGTGCAGCTGACAAAAGACACAAGAAAGGAAACAGCTGGAGAGGCAGTAGGTCTTCAGAACAGGATTTGGGAATCATAATGGATCATAAACTGCATGCAAGTCAAGAATATTTTGCTTTTGAGAGAAAGCAAATATCAAAGGATATGTATAAAAGCGAGCACACTCCTAAGACAGCTGAAGTAAACTTTCTGCCTTGCTCAGGCTCCCACAGCTGGAGCACTGCAGCCAGATTTGGGCTCAGTATCTAATACCAGAACAACGCGGGCCGATTTGAAGGATTTCAGATGAAAAGAATTATCACCAGAGGTCTCAAAACCTATCCTTGGAGGGAAGTCTGGGAAAAGCAGAGTTGTTTAGTCTAAAAATAAAGATGTCTGAAGGGAGATCTGATAACGATCTTCAGACATATAAAAGGGCTGCTAGAAAGAGAAAGGAAATAAGCCCTTTTCCATGTGGGCTGAGGTTTGCATGTATAGAAATAGGCTGAAAAGGCAGCAAGGGAGATTTAGGTTAGACTTCAGGAAGTGCTTTCCTCTAGTGGTAAGAATAGCAAAGTCCTGGAAGAGCTGGCCGCGAGAGATCTTGTGATCACCATTATCTAGGCCTCTTAAGAACAGCTATACAGACACTTGTTGGAAACATACTGGTTACATCTGCACTGTCTTGGGGCAGGTGGATGGACTGACTGACCTCTACAATGTCTTTTGCTTTCAACTTCCACTGTAACTATGAAAAATACGTGATTGGAGTATTAACATGCTTGTTTCTAGCAGAGCAACTCTTTGAAAATGTATGAGCAGTCACTAGACCAGTGCTTGGTGTCATCACAGCACCTCCTCTGAGTTTTGCTACACAGATAATGGCAGTAGAGGGGAGTGCATCAGATCTCACAGGCAGAGCTGAGTATGGTTTGCAATGTTTGGCTCCTGTCCTGGAATAAAGAGGACAAGATCGATCTTTCTTCTGCCCCAGGGAACAAGGGTCAATGTTTGGCCTCCACCAGCCAGGCCAGAAACAGAGCCACAGCAATCAGAGAAGAGTGGGAGCTGGCCTCTATGTCACACTGCCCAAGAAACATTTTCATCTTTTGATTTTACTGCAGGAGATTTGAAAACAAGATTTTCTCTGTCAGTAAAGGTGCAGGCAGGAAGACTTGGTCCATTTACCACTAGACATTTACCTAGACAACTTTAAAAGCTCTGCATGAATTTTGGACCAGCTTTTTTTTTTTCTCTTGTGGGAGTGCAGTAAAACACCAGCTGCTGTTAATGTACCTTGGTGAATAATCACACTCAGCTAATTTTCAGCTATGAATGATTAAGCACTTCATACAGTATGTGAACATAAAGAGCCATTTTCTCACACTTAAAATATATTTGATTTGAGAACCCAGTGAAGCAAATCTACCCCACGCCAGTATAAAGACAAGCTGCAGAATTAGACAGTTAGTCTTTTACATCCATGATCTTGTGTGACATACAAATTCTACAGGAAAGCCCTGACACCCCTGCACAAACTGATACTCCTGCAATGCTGTTCAAGAGCATACTACCTGCTTTTACCCCTGGGTTGCCATGCACATGTTACACTCTGCATCTTGCAGAGGAACATCTCTAGAAAATCTGAGTTTTTTAAAAGAGTAAACTGTCAAAATTTGGCAGGTCATAATTTTGCAAGCCTTACTCATTGCTAGTATTTACTCCTGCAAACTGTTCTCTGGAAGTCAGTTTGACAGGGAAAAAAAAAAGCCCTGTCCACTGATCCGACACAAAAACTGCCAAGTCATGCTATCATTCCATATGAAGACAATTGCTGTTGCTTTAGCAGAGACTTGGTTTTGGGTTTTCAATCTCAAGTTAATCAAAAGCATGCTCTTACAAAGCTTTATTATTGAAAAGATTTAAAAATTCTTCTGAAGCTAGAAAATGCAAATGCCCTTAATGTCTAGGGAGAGCTCAGCTCTCTACTCCTTTATTTGCTCATTTCCTACATGACTACGTGTTGCTAAACAGGAGCAGGGATTGTGGGCTTGGCCACTAAAAATATACTTCCACCAGGAGTGGTTATGTATTGTTCTCCACTACAAAAAGGTAAGCAAGATGCCATATTGTTTTAGTGCTGACAGGAATTTTGGAGGTCACATCCCCTGGAAAAGCCCTTGTAGTTATGCAGAGTAGGTGGTCATCCTTTCATGAGTGATTTTTGCCACCCTCCATCCCTGAGGATCTCCTTGGCGTGACACACGCAACACAGCTCTAAGAAGCACAGGGTGTTAAGGAAATAGCTGTTCTGATTCTGCACCAGCAAATGGAGGTCTGTACGTATGGTAATAACAATTTACTTTTTATAGAATAATAATAGGCTTGGGTAATTCCTGTGCCAACAGATCAGCGGCCACTGTTTCCACTCAGAGGTTATGAAAGACTCTGCCCTCACCCCTTCCCAATGGCCACTTGTTCCAGAACAGCTGAACGTTATTTTTAAGCCATAAAATTGTAGGAGAATGGCTGGGCAGCTATTATTAACAATCGTACAGAGCTCTGCATAATGTGTGCCTCAGTCCACTTTATATTCTACCATTTAGCACAGAAAGCACAGACTGAAATAATTTACAGTCAAGTGACATTTTGCATGTATAAAAGATACATCTATTTGAACAAGGTGAGTTCAAATCTGTGGTCTCTGTTCACAGAAATCTTAAATATAAGTCAATGAGAACAATGTCTGTGAAAACAGGGCCTGCCTGGCTGCTTTCAGAGCATAAGATCAAGTTTATTTTTTCCAAAATGCCTTAGCGTGCAGGACTCAGGAATAGCTCTTTTATCTTCAGGTTCTCCATTCCCCTGATGATCCACCTGCAGTTACTACTCCAGCTGTCCTTTTCCTGAATATAATGAGTTTTTTCTGCTTTTTTCTAGTTGATTCTCACCTGCTTTCTGTTCACTTCTACCTTTTCCTGACAATTATGTTGTCCTCTCCTTGTCCATTCTTTTTTTATGACACAGGAGTTGAGAGCAAGTAAGGAGAGGAAATTACCATGGTGGCTAAAGGGATAAACTGGCAAAGAGAAGAATTCAGGTCCTTTTGGGAGGAGATACAGCAACTTCTATTCAGATTTCCTGTAGATTTTTTTCTTCCTTTTCAGACTTGTGAGAAGGAAGCCAGAATTGAATCTTTCCCTTCCTCCTTTCAGGTTCAACAGGAAATTAGCCAAACAGCTAAAATGCCCACTCTGCAACCCTTCTCCAGAAGGCTGTATGAATGTCTCCAATTGTTACAGTTTGTTAATTGCCACACAGAAGTTATCACATTAATGCAACTTTGATGCCAAGAATAGTTTAAACGAAGTTAAATGAGTAAACCATGCCTAGTAGTTCCCATTGTTCAGCCCCATAGATAAGCAGTGAGTTGGATAATTGGGCATTCTGACACTTCCAACTCATTTGTTTCATTACACTGTGTGCTTGCCTCTCAAATAAACATCTGCAAAAACTGTGAACAAACAGATCTAGGAATTCTTCATGAGGAAAAAGCTGCTGTATTCAGATTGATTACGTGCTAAGAACTTGTAGGATTGGGAGGTTATTTTGTTTTAAGGATGAGGGTTTTTTCCTCCCAGATGAATGTTATGGTAGAGCAACACAAGCCACTGAGGTCAAAGCCCTGAATATCACACAATAGGCACCATATTAAAAGCAGATTCCTCTAAGATTCTGAATTTGTCCTAACATCACATCCCATTACTATTGTGTAGGTGCCTTTCACCCTAACAGGGACACACAGTACTTTACAGAGTCAGATTCCCATAGCCAGATTACTACAGTTCCTGGATTTCCAGCACTCCTCCCATGGGTGCCAAGAGATATCCTGCACTCAGAGACAGGCATTCAGCCCCTGCCAGATAAAATACTCCTCAATGCATATAACTTACTGTGAGCTTTTCCTAGTTTTTTTCTGGTATAGCTCCCCTGACTTCCCCAATTTTTTGCCAGCAGAGAACCACTCTGACAGCAAGAGTTAGAGAATTGTCAGGTTGGGCACCTCTCATTTTTGTGGCCTAACACGAGGCTGGAAGCCAGCGTGGACTCTCTCGGTGCCTTCGTGCCGGCGCTATAGGATGTGCCAGAACACATCAAGTCCACTTGTCCATCTAGTTCAGTAACCTGCCTCCAGCAGTACCTCTGTGCTTCAGGGGGAGACAAACCTTTTGTACTGTGTATAATGAGAGGAGAATTTCCCCTCTCTAGCTATTCATACAGCAATTTGTGGATACCCTGATGGATGAGAATTGATTAGCAAGACTTGAAAGGTCAGAGGTGCACACAGACCTCATCTGCAGCACAAAGGACAGTGTATCCTCCATATCACAGGAAGCATAGAGTGAATTTTTCATTGTTGATGATATAATATGGGAGATACTGCAAGAGCAGGTTGAATTCTAGTGGAGCCTTTATCATTAAAAATCCTGACACAGCTATGTTATTCTTCTGAGTCCATATTTTCAACCTTCTCCATTAAGATGGTTGGTTTTTTGAAGGCTACTGAATCTTGATTTATTTGCTAAAATAAATTCACAAAGCTTCACCTTTCTGAGATGTGTCAATTAGCTGATTGACCAGGCCCCCTCAAAGTCTTAGCATAAGAGCAAGGTAATTTTATTTCTGCGTAATCTTACTGAGCTTTTCTCCTTTTGAGAAATGCTATTTTCTAGAAATAAAAAGATGAAGATTCTCTGCATAAATACTCTCACTCTCTGAAATTCCATTAAGAAGAAGATCAAGCAGGCACCATATTAAATACTGAAATAAAACTGCAGTGCAGCAGTTGACATAGCAAAAGCCCAAGATATTTCCAGTTTGGAAAGAAACAGTTCAGGTATTAACATTTCTACAGAAAGTATTGTCTGTGCTTGAACCAGTCCGTTTATAACCTTATAAACTTGTGAACCTATAGTGGGTTGTGTATTTTCCTTGGTTAGCGTTTTGGGGGTTTTAACTCCAGCAAGTTTCACAGCATTTGGCATAAACACTATATAAGCAGATTTAAAGTTCTAGCCCTGAAGGTTGTAAAGAATCATGTAAAATCATGAACCTAAAGGTCTGAAATCCATATGGTAAGAAAGATCAGAAAAGTTTATGCTTTACAGTTTCTAGGAGTTTTGAATCAATCTCATCCCTTGGGAGCTGGAAGTGTTTTCCTGAATGCGAACATGAGCAAAATACTGAGCAAGGAAATGAGGCAGCAAGCAGACTAACAAGTTTTGTACAATATAAGTTTTTTTTTTATACTACTGCAGATGCATGGCACAAGATTTTGGGATGACTGCAAAAAGCAATGGAGGGAGCTTGTGGACCAAGTACTTGCTCACCTAGAACTGAAAGTAATTCTTGCCTCCTATGTCTCTTATTCCATATATATATGCATATGCACGTGAACACATTTTAAATAGCATGTACAGTAATTTTTTAGTACTACTCTAATGTTTCAGAATTGGCATATTAAGCACCAGGTGTTGGAAAGGCTTCCACAAAGTTATGCCAGTTCAGTCAGTAGGATTATGCCAGCAATATTACATTTACAGAACCAGGCCCTAAGGTCATAACAGTTGCTCTCTCATAAGAAGTGATGAGCAGAATCCCTGGGAATACTGTAAAAGTGGCAGATAATTACATATTTTTACACTTTTATTTAATAATTTTTTTATCTGTTTCATTCTTGCACCAATCCTCCCATACTTCATAACTCTTACAAATATTTCATTAACATACTTTAAATTATTTCATTTCTCACCCTGCAGCACCTGCATGAATCATCATTCCCACAAGAAAGGAAGGAACAGTTACACTAACCCAGGACAATGCAGAACTCTTAGGAACCTCAATACATAATTCACACATGTTCCTTTTTTTTTTTCCTATAGCTGCATCTTTCATATTTCCCCTCTGGCCAGGAAAAGTCCATAAATGCAGACAATGAAGCCTCACAGCCTGGTAACAGGACCCATTATTTATTTATATGTAGAAAGAAGATGCATATCATATGACTTTTTACTGCTTAATTTAAGCCTGTATTACAGAATTGGCTGATATCCCCTTCCTTTAGGTTTAGTTAAATATGCCAAATACAACCCTTGGTATGTAACTTGGGTAACTGAATTAGAAAATAGAGTTTCCTTAGGATCCAGAATCATTACAATAGAGGCATCCCTTCATTTAAAGTGAAATCCATGGTTGCTAATATAATCTTGAAGAAGTCTAGAACACAATATGCTAAGGTATAGTTTGAAAAAAGGACAGGAATCAGCACCACTATGCTGTAACCATCTTTTCAACTCAGGACTCATTTTGTATTTCATGAAGAGCCACTGTTCAAAGAGAGGAAACCAATTTAAGTTTAGTATATGTACATAACACAGACTGAGGTTAAAAAAGAAAAGCCTCACTCCACTCAATTGTTATTTTAAAGCATTTCAGAAATATCTGGTAAATTTGCATTCTCCTCTGCTCCCCCAGCAGATTTTCATACATTCTGGAACCTTAGGATTCTCATTGGTGGGAAGTTTGAATCTCACTGAGTAGTTGTAAATACAAAAAGCATTAGCACTAGTTTCATCAATATTTTGAACTCAACACGAGTAAAAAGAACTTGAAATTATTTTGGTCCTGGTATCTAAATGAACTGAATTCAAAACTGACTAAGTTCAAAAAGAGTTGTTGATGCTCTGGCTATGCTTTTTACCTTTGTAAGCTTCCTTTCCAAAGATCAAGATAATCTTCTAAAAACTGAAACATCATAAAGTATCTTGCATCTAACACTCAAATAAAGCTCCTCAGTTAGATTTCTGAACTTCTAAAGTAGCCAATCGTGTGTAAGCATGCTGGAAGGAAAATAAACAAACTGAGGAGAAAAAATAAAGACCTGAGGAGAAGAAACATATGTGTGAACGGTAGAAGAGCAGAGGGAAAGAGTGGGTGGGGTGGGAAAAAATGCATAATAAATCACAGCCCTGCTCTACCAGCAAAGATCAGTAGATTTCAGGTGAAGAAACAGTCAAGCTAAAAGCTGCCTATGATTGCAGTGAGATTTTGAGCACCAGAAAGTTTCACAAAATTACAAAAAGTGGCCAAAATCAGAATTTATTTCTTTTTAAACACGTGATACTGTTCCCATCAATGACGATAAAAGCTTTGCCAGTAAGCCAAAACACAGGCTCAGACACTGCTTTTCTTAATTCTCAGTTCTTAGTACAGGGGCATGAAGTGTCTGTAGTGAGTAATCAAGCTCAGAGCCTGGCACAGCCACCCAGTAAGGCACTGAGCCTTTGGCCTGGGTTGTGGACTACATTTCAACCCCAGCACGTGGGTTGGAAGGCAAAAAACATTGAGAGGAGAAGACACTCGCTGACACCAAGCAATATGATATTATTATATAGTCACAAGAATTTCACAATACACACAGGCATGTACATACTATTATAGACATGCACATATATATACACATTATTCAACTAGAAACAGATTAGCATCAGCTAAATAAGTTAGCACACAGGTTTCAAAGAACAATCACACAAGGTAAAAAAAAAAGTGCTTGCCTGCCTGTGGCATCAGTTGGTGAATAAATATGATAATAAAAATCATCACGAAATGGCATATGGTACATTTTTGTACACATATTATTCACTCATTTTTTATTGTATTTGACTTGACACTGACAATATATCTTACTCATTAGGGGAGCTTATATTTCAGTCTCAGCTGTATGTTAAAAATCTCCCGCTGTTATGTGGCAAGAATACACAAAAAACAAATAGGCAAAAGCATGCACGCCTGGAAAGACTTAATATTTCTCAAAATGTTCAGAAATTATTCTTCCCATTAAAAATCCAAAGTCAAAGGGAGAAAATACAATTGTTACCCTTGATTTTTCCCTGGTGTTTCATTTATTACATCAAGAGTTCCTTGATTGGATTCAAATGCAAAGTTGCTCCCATGGCTTCAAAGTCAGAGTAAATTGAAAAATGCACTTCTACAACATTGATACTCAAATAATATCTCAGAATACTGTCTAAATGGCTTTACCCTTATTAAACAAAAATAAAACAAAACTTTGGGGGTCTTTTTAAATGAAATAACAGAATGATAATAAAGATCAACAAAATGAACCATGCACTAAAGAAAACCTTATCCCCTCTTTAAACCCCCTCTGGAAATAGTTGTGAGTTTAAGTTCTCCTGTGACTCAGAAGTGTCTCTGATCCAGAGGCACAGACATCCTCACACAGACTCCAAACAGGCATGCCAGACACTAAGGGGAGCGCTCTCATTGTGGGCAGTGCTTTGAGCAAACAGTCGGGTGTAAAACCAGACCAGAGCTGGGAAATCCCAGGAAGAACCATTTCTCAGAGGGAGCATTTCAACACCAGATTCTCTCTCACAATTCTCAGCAATTGTCACCAGATTTCTCTCCAGCTATATCCATCTGTCTCCAGAAAAACAGGCCAGCAAAGAGATGCACAAATTGCTGTCCAGAAAAAAAGTTCTCAAAAATCATTTAGATAATCTAAAAATACTGCCAGGATGTTATAGTATCTAATAGTACCTAATCTTTATTTTAAGTTTGGCTCCAGAGTTTTAGACAGCTACCATTTTTGTGTTACTTCAATAAACCAGAAGAGGTTAAATAATTCAGAGGAAATGAAGAAATAGTCCAAGAGCTGTTGCTCTTTGTAAAAAATACCAGATGATACCACCACTCTAACTCCAGTCTTTTGGGATTCCATATAAGTTGAAACCATATTAATTTCAATCCTTCCTTCCTCTTGGGCAAAAAACAGTGCAAGGATGGAGCAATGACATCTCCACTTCTGGCAAAGCCAATATTGCTTTCCCATGAGGTCACCTCTTGCTCTGTTCCCAGGTGAGCTTCCATCTGGAATGGTTTTTTTCAGAGAGAAGTCAAGGTTTGACATTTTCCCTTTGACTGCTGCAACTCAGGCAAAAGCAGTGTGTTTCTGAAAAGTTAATGGGGAAGAATGCTATATCATCCTCAACCTCTGGACAAACAATCAGAAAGCCCAGGAGGAGATTTGCCTGGAGTAGTGACATCAACCCAGTCAGCTGCAATGAGTGTGTCATTCCCCTAATGACAGGGGATAAAACAGCCACAGACATACCAAACTGGGATTGTGTCACTGAAGTGAATCAGCTGGACAAACCCCTTTCAGGCCACATGAACACATCAGGACAGTGAAGAGGCTCATGGCTCATCCGTGTTGCTAACCCAGGACTGTCAGGATGTCAGTCACCCTGTGCCACATCGGGACAGATGCACGGGGGGTGTAACAGGGTTTCCTGAACTGTACCAGAGTCCAGACAGGAGATTTTCTACAAAAAGCATATGCTGCTCAGAACAGAATCAGCCAGAATAGCCTATTTTACCAATATTCCTTGCTCAATAGGAAATTAATACTCTGACTCTTTACCTTTGTTATAGAAAATATTTCTAAGTGTTTTCTAAGGGTAAAGACATGAAGTGGGTAGAGTTAATCTGCACCTAAGCCCTGAACTTAAACTGTGATATTTCCACATCATATAACCCTTGGAATGATGGCATTTTACAGAAGGTTTATCATAGTCTCACCTAAATTGCAGTGTGATTAAATGGGTTTTTCAGTTGTTATTCTTTCCCCTCCAGGATAACAAGACCAAACTATCACAACTGAGGTATTTTGACTTAAAAATAATGTGAGACAGCATTGCTCTCTCTTTTCAATCCAGAGAAATAATACTTTTGAAAGCAATAGAGAATATTCTCAAGAGGGAGAATGCCAGGGTTAATAGACATCAGGTTTAGGAGGGCATCCATTGTCACCCAGGTGGCCCAGCATAAAAGGATGCTGCAATCTCTGGCCACTGAGATGTATGAGGGGATTGCATCTCCAAGCCAGATATGACTTTCATTACACTTATGAATTATGCCTGACATTTATATTTGAATGTAATATTTTTTGTTTTAATAAAGAAGCACTGGATCATCAGAATAATGGATAGCACTGGTGCAAATATAATGAAAATGCCAAGCTTTAAATAGCTTGTTTAATTATTAAAAATGTTACCGGAAAAAACTAACTTTGCATTGCTGTCAAGATCAAATGAACATGAATTTCAATCAAAAGAGAGGCTATAGTACAATATATTAAAACATGAGGTTCTGCCTACAGTAATTACTGTGCACAGCGCACAAAGGGGGGAAAAAGGCAACATTATCAATCACAGTCTGTCCACATTCAGTCAATATGAGCCCCTCCCCTGCTTTGTTGCAGTTTTTCTTTTGTTAGCCATATTATACAATACATGGGGCTTTCAAGAGCTTGGCATTGGATGTGCATTAAGGAAGGCTCTCGAGATCCTTCTTGAAAGGAATTCAATATCTTTTCTTGTTTGAGAAAATTGCAATAAACTATACAGCATCTTTTGATTTATTTATTGTTTCTTATTGTTAAATCATCAGTCATCTGCTGCTTACCACATTGTCCTATGTGATCATGCTACACAGAACTCAACCTTCTCATATGTTCATATGCATTACATTGACAGTACAAGCACCACTCATTCAGGCTGCAGAAGGACTTGATTCTGTATCCAACAGAAACATCAGGACCAAGATTTTCATTTTTCACCAGTATGCAAGGTTTGCTGAATAAGTAGATGTCTTTAATTTTCGTGCCAAGCAACTGCTGGGAGTAACACGGAACACACTATCTTGCAAGAATTCTACCACAGCATCTGTGCATGATAAAAAACTTCAACTGCATAAGCACATGAAGGCCAGTGGATCCAGGATTTTTCCTGTTTTTTTTAGAGAAGTGGGAAGTAACACTACACACAAAGTTGCATGTCCTTCTTGTCCATCTTTCTGCTTTTACTTCCCTAAATTTTGCTGGCAGGCAAAATATCAATACTTCTTTATCAATCAGAATGCATAGTATGCATCCTTGGCAGAATTCCACTGACATTTTAAGAATATTTCCACCAATGCTTTTGAAATTCAAGTTTCTTCCCTTCCTCGCCCCAATTTTTTTCTTTTAATCTGCATTGTTTTAAAATTGTTCCAGACTTCTGATTTTTTCTATTTTTGCTGGAAGTTTTATTGCAATATGGCAAAAGCTCTTGCTGTATTGCTCATTTGGATATCAATAAAGACCATTTTAAAAGGTAAGGGTCAACCTTCACAAAGTCATAGCTTTATGGCTACCCAAGTATAAATTCTGAGCTATATATAATGTATACACTAAAACACTAAAACGTAGATATGCTCTCCTCCAACTGGCTGCAACACATCCTGTTTCTGTACACCTCACCACATCTGTGGATTGGGTAGTACAAGCTCCCCTTCCAGGCAGAGCTTTCTCTTAGGGAAAGCACCTGTGGAACCAGTTCATGTTGAAGCTGATGGGAATTTTGTCTTCAGGCTCCCTACCAAGGTTAGAGCAGACATGAAATCTGTAACACACCTCTGTTGAAGGGGTAGGGCTTGCTGCCCATTTTACTGAACACAGAGGTGTTTGTTTATTCACCCACGTCTGTGAAAATTTTTACATTCTCTAAACTGAAGATTCACAGGAGTGCTTGAAATTAAACAGCAGAAACAAAATATCCTCCTGCACACGCTTGAGGGTATGATCACAAATTCTGTAACCAGGGTTTTATCTCAAGAGAGCTATAAAGTTGTAATAAAAACCATTTTATTGCTACGCTGTCCCATGATGGGGCTGCTGTTCTCTCATGAATATTGGAGATGTCCTGCACTTAGCCATAAACACCCCCAGCATTACAAACCACTAAGCACTTGACTCATTCCAGCAAAACACTTTAAACCCACACAACCTGAAGCGTGTATCCAACCCTATGCAGACTAATTCCGAGATTGTTTCTGGAGCAGAAGAACTCTGTATGTTGGTGTCCTATACACAACCTTACAGACAAAGAGAACCAAGGCAGGGTAAGGACATGGTCTTCATATCAGTCCAGTGGATAAAGTCTATAAGCTGAAACCACAGCTGCTGATTTGGCTGTATTTTTTTTCCCCTAACTTATGGGACTGAGTTAATCTCCTCTGACTTCTAATGATCCTCCTGGGAAAAGAGGGAACTATGCCTTCCTACCATACTGTCACCATGATACCCTATCTAGGTAGCCATGAAAGTTACAGTCAAAGATGAATTCAAGAACACATGAAATGGATTTCATAAGAAGCTCGGCATTGAAAAACTTGCATAAAAGCTGTAGTTTCTTTCCTGTTATTCATACCCCATGGCCACCACCCAAAGTTGGAGAGGGCAGCACCTGGCAGGACTCTCACAGACGCAAGAGGTAGATTTTATAGCACAACATCCCATTTGTGCAGTAAAACCACTTTCACCCTACAACTGGCTTACCTGTGGCTAGTGAGTGACTTACAAGATCAGCCTTGTCAACTTATAACTACACTGGTTAGCACTTTTTAAATACCAGCACTATCCCTATATCTGCTCAGTTCTGAGCACAGCTTTCCATCAATAATTAGTCATGTTAAGACTAACAGTAGAGGAGATAAAGAAGTGACTGCAGTGATACTTCAGTTTTGTCCAAGTCAAGGGGAAAAAGCATGTTCAAGACAAGTTGGGAAAATGTCAGGCAATAAATTAAAAATTACTGAATAAATCCAACCCATCCCTCCACCCCACAGCTTTTGTGGACACAACATCAAAGGATCAAACTTGTAAGACTAAGTTAAACACAAACTCAGCCACGGCATCTACTGAAGCATTGGGCTCTCTGCTCTAGTTACAACCTCTAGTAAATCTGTTCTATGAATTTTTTTAAACATTAGTTCCAAGTTTCACAGATCTTAATGCAAACATTTTAACTGATAATAGCATGGAGAAATTGTTTGAGGAAAGTCACATCTAGTAGCTACTTTAAGAATGCCTGTGTTGTCCCAAGGGAATTAGTTGAGAGGACAGGGACAAAACACTGAATCTATTAAGCATGTTGGGCTAAAAGCAGTAATTGGCTTTACTTGATATTCTGCAGACCTAGTTGCATTATGCTGTATTAACTTTTCATGGCTGCATGCAGTGTACATTTTTTGACATTGCTTTCCCCTTGTCCCCATGAGAGCAATCTGTCTATTCTTCATCTCTGTTTACATTCTTTCAATAAATTACACGGATAACTCACTATTTTGCCAATTCTTCACTACTGGCATTTTTAGGTTTGCATTTACATAAGACATTCTAAGTTTATGAATTGAATTGGAGGCCATAAAGTTAAAACTAACAAGGCTATAAAAATGAATTTGCTTTAATACTGCAAACACGCTCACAGCAAAACATTAGTTGCAGCATGTTTTTCCTCATTTTCTCCCGCTTCCACTTCTCAAACAGCACTTGCCTCAAGCCATGGAGGAGAAGGCACCTCACCCAAGCCCTTCATTAGCAGAATCTATCATAGCATAGCATAGAGAGGAGCATCTCCATTAATAAATTTAGTTCTGGGGCAATCCAACAAGCCTATCCACAGCAGCATCTCTGCAGCATCACAGTTTAGGAGTAAAGGAGCTCTCATTATGTGGACTACAACTGGGAATGCACTGAGCTGATGCTCAGAAATTTCCCAGTAACATCACTACAGCTGGTCAGAAGAGAAAGAGACATAAATATATTCCAGGGAGCAAAAAAGTCAAAGTTCTGAAATCAGAGAAAGAAAGAGAAATATTTCCACAAGAAGAGCTGCTAACACTCATACCAAAACAAAGGAAATGAGAAATAGATGTGTCTTGTCAGTCTGCTCCAAAATTTAATCTTTACAGCATCCCTCTGGAAGGCTGGGTGCCAGTCAGTAGCTGTATTTTCACATAAATGACGTGGATGCCACTTCAGCCTTTCAGACACGAACAGACTTCTGCTCAAGAGTAAGTACTGTGCCAAACCAGCCAAAGGAAACAGAAAGGTGAGATGTTGCTGAGCTCCATTTGACTCCCTTTACCTACTGACCCAGCCTGCACCACCTCTGCATGACACGGCCCTGGGGAGGAGCAGGAGGCAAGGCAGTGGCTTTGCTTGCTCTTAACCAGAGAACTTGTAGGCAAAGATGTAATTCTATGCTAACTGATAAAGTTCAGGGGTTTGCAAACCCAGGGCTTTCAGGATTCTGGGCCTGTCACATATATTTGAAACTGCAATGTGTGTAGGTAAGGCTATACAATAGGAAGTATATTGAAATAATAGGTTAAAACACTTTAAAGCATTTTAGCTAGACATCAAAACCTTGATAAAATTCTAATATCATCTAAGAAATCAAATTCAAGACAAGAAATTCAGTGGGATTTAATCATGCATACAGGGAGAAATTTTATGAAAACAATCTAGCCAAAGAAATGAGAACCTCATGGCAGATCTGATGATCCGATTCTCAGAATAACAGCCTAACAATTTCAGGCCATTGATATGAAACCAGTTCCTACCTTAACAACCAAAGCTAATTTGAGTCTTGAATATATGAGTTATTAATTACAATTAGAAACACTTGTCATATTCCAGACAGAAGATTAAGATTATTTCCTTGACTTACATGGTATATTATCCTGATATTATCTAAACCTGCAGCTTAAAACAAACAACAGCAAGGAAAGATCACTCCCAAGAGCACAACAACAACAAACCTGTTAAATTGAGTTAAAATGATTTTTTAGTCAAAATAAAGATAATTGATTAGCTTTCTTCTGTGATTTGCATTTAATTTTTTGGCTTGCTAATGAGTAAAATTTCCAGATTATACAAGACTTTCACAGTACAACTTGGGAGAAAAATCCAACTATTAAAGGCAAGGAGCAAGAGCTATTAGAGCTGTTGATAAGCATTTTCCAAAATAACATTTCCATGGCAAACAGCACTTCAGCAAACAAGATTTCATTCATGAAAAATAAAAGCAAAACACTCCTATAAAGCTGAACAACTTTGACCTTTTTAGAATGCAATTTGTTGCTTTTGTGTTGTCTTATAGGAAGTAAAAAAATAGACAATAGAAATTAAATGTTTTTTCCTAAAGGGAAAGAAAAATATGTACATCTTTCACGCAATCTTTTGAAGTTTTGTGGTTAATCTGCTTGAAAAAGAATTTTTCATTTGTCCCAAAATTTTGTATGAACTGGAAGAACCCATCTCCTACAAGATTCCATGTTTTTATAACCTCTCCTGGTGCTAGAAGGTACGAGTGTGTGCATGCATGGGTCATCATCAGAAAACACAGCTGGGTATATGCCATTCATTTTTGGAGAAAAAAAAGAAAAAAAAAAAAAAAAAAAAAAAAAAAAAAAAAATTTTTTAAACTAAAAATAAAAAATTATT